>JAWIZW010000125.1:0-70383 GCA_034703905.1 Chenopodium berlandieri | reverse complement strand
ACATTCTACAAAGCTAAAATCAAATACATTCTACAAAGCTAATTGAATCAAATGAAAGTCAAACATATTCAAACAAAGCTATTTGAATCAAATGAAAGTCAAATACATTCAAACAAAGCTAATTAAATCAAATAAAAGTCAAATACATTCTACAAAGCTAATTGAATCAAATGAAAGTCAAACACATTCAAACAAAGTTATTTAAATCAAATGAAAGGGAAATGTATTCTTCAAAGCTAATTGAATCAAACGAAAGTCAAACACATTCAAACAAAGCTATTTGAATCAAATGAAAGCTAAATACATTCTACAAAGCTAATTGAATCAAATGAAAGTCAAACACATTCAAACAAAGCTAATTGAATCAAATGAAAGTCAAACACATTCAATCAAAGCTATTTGAATCGAATGAGAGTCAAATACATTCAAACAAAGCTAATTAAATAAAAAAAAAGTCAAATACATTCTACAAAGCTAATTGAATCAAATGACTGTCAAACACATTCAAAATAAGCTATTTGAATTAAATGAAAATCAAATACATTCTACAAAGCTAATTAAATCAAATGAAAGTTAAACACATTCAAACAAAGCTATTTGAATCAAATGAAAGTCAAATACATTCAAACAAAGCTAATTAAATAAAATAAAAGTCAAATACATTCTACAAAGCTAATGGAATCAAATGAAAGTCAAACACATTGAAACAAAGTTATTTTAATCAAATGAAAGTGAAATGCATTCTACAAAACTAATTGAATCAAACGAAAGTCAAACACATTCAAAGAAAGCTATTTGAATCAAATGAGAGTCAAATACATTCAAACAAAGCTAATTAAATAAAATAAAAATCAAATATATTCTACAAATCTAATTGAATCAAATGAAAGTCAAACACATTCAAACAAAGCTATTTGAATCAAATGAAAGTCAAATACATTCTACAAAGCTAATTGAATCAAATGAAAGTATAACACATTCAAACAAAGCTATTTGAATCAAATGAAAGTCAAACACATTCAAACAAAGCTATTTGAATCAAATAAAAGTCAAATACATTCTACAAAGCTAATTCAATCAAATGAAAGTCAAACACATTCAAACAAAGCTATTTGAATCTAATGAAAGTGAAATGCATTCTACAAAGCTAATTGAATCAAACGAAAGTTATTTAAATCAAATGAAAGTGAAATGCATTCTACAATGCTAATTGAATCTAATCAAAGTCAAACACATTCAAACAAAGCTATTTGAATCAAATGGAAGTCAAATACATTCAAACAAAGCTAATTAAATTAAATAAAAGTCAAATACATTTTACAAAGCTAATTAAATCAAATGAAAGTCAAACACATTCAAACAAAGCTATTTGAATCAAATGAAAGTCAAATACATTCTGCAAAGCTAATTGAATTAAATGAAAGTCTAACACATTCAAACAAAGCTAATTGAATCAAATAAAAGTCAAATACATTCTACAAAGTTAATTTAATCAAATGACAGTCAAACACATTCAAAATAAGCTATTTGAATCAAATGAAAATCAAATACATTCTACAAAGCTAATTGAATCAAATAAAAGTCAAACACATTCAAACAAAGCTATTTGAATCAAATGAGAGTCAAACACATTCAAACAAAGCTATTTGAATCAAATGAAATTCAAATACATTCTACAAAGCTAATTGATTCAAATGAAAGTCAAACACATTCAAACAAAGCTATTTGCATCAAATGATAGTCAAATACATTCTACAAAGCTAATTAAATCAAATGAAAGTCAAACACATTCAAACAAAGCTATTTGAATCGAATGAGAGTCAAATACATTCAAACAAAGCTAATTAAATAAAATAAAATTCAAATACATTCTACAAAGCTAATTGAATCAAATGACAGTCAAACACATTCAAAATAAGCTATTTGAATTAAATGAAAATCAAATACATTGTACAAAGCTAATTGAATCAAATGAAAGTCAAACATATTCAAACAAAGCTATTTGAATCAAATGAAAGTCAAATACATTCAAACAAAGCTAATTAAATAAAATAAAAGTCAAATACATTCTACAAAGCTAATTGAATCAAATGAAAGTCAAACACATTCAAACAAAGTTATTTAAATCAAATGAAAGGGAAATGTATTCTACAAAGCTAATTGAATCAAACGAAAGTCAAACACATTCAAACAAAGCTATTTGAATCAAATGAAAGCCAAATACATTCTACAAAGCTAATTGAATCAAATGAAAGTCAAACACATTCAAACAAAGCTAATTGAATAAAATGAAAGTCAAACACATTCAAACAAAGCTATTTGAATCGAATGAGAGTCAAATACATTCAAACAAAGCTAATTAAATAAAATAAAAGTCAAATACATTCTACAAAGCTAATTGAATCAAATGACAGTCAAACACATTCAAAATAAGCTATTTGAATTAAATTAAAATCAAATACATTCTACAAAGCTAATTAAATCAAATGAAAGTTAAACACATTCAAACAAAGCTATTTGAATCAAATGAAAGTCAAATACATTCAAACAAAGCTAATTAAATAAAATAAAAGTCAAATACATTCTACAAAGTTAATTGAATCAAATGACAGTCAAACACATTCAAAATAAGCTATTTGAATCAAATGAAAATCAAATACATTCTACAAAGCTAATTGAATCAAATAAAAGTCAAACACATTCAAACAAAGCTATTTGAATCAAATGAGAGTCAAACACATTCAAACAAAGCTATTTGAATCAAATGAAATTCAAATACATTCTACAAAGCTAATTGATTCAAATGAAAGTCAAACACATTCAAACAAAGCTATTTGCATCAAATGATAGTCAAATACATTCTACAAAGCTAATTAAATCAAATGAAAGTCAAACACATTCAAACAAAGCTATTTGAATCGAATGAGAGTCAAATACATTCAAACAAAGCTAATTAAATAAAATAAAAGTCAAATACATTCTACAAAGCTAATTGAATCAAATGACAGTCAAACACATTCAAAATAAGCTATTTGAATTAAATGAAAATCAAATACATTGTACAAAGCTAATTGAATCAAATGAAAGTCAAACATATTCAAACAAAGCTATTTGAATCAAATGAAAGTCAAATACATTCAAACAAAGCTAATTAAATAAAATAAAAGTCAAATACATTCTACAAAGCTAATTGAATCAAATGAAAGTCAAACACATTCAAACAAAGTTATTTAAATCAAATGAAAGGGAAATGTATTCTACAAAGCTAATTGAATCAAACGAAAGTCAAACACATTCAAACAAAGCTATTTGAATCAAATGAAAGCCAAATACATTCTACAAAGCTAATTGAATCAAATGAAAGTCAAACACATTCAAACAAAGCTAATTGAATAAAATGAAAGTCAAACACATTCAAACAAAGCTATTTGAATCGAATGAGAGTCAAATACATTCAAACAAAGCTAATTAAATAAAATAAAAGTCAAATACATTCTACAAAGCTAATTGAATCAAATGACAGTCAAACACATTCAAAATAAGCTATTTGAATTAAATTAAAATCAAATACATTCTACAAAGCTAATTAAATCAAATGAAAGTTAAACACATTCAAACAAAGCTATTTGAATCAAATGAAAGTCAAATACATTCAAACAAAGCTAATTAAATAAAATAAAAGTCAAATACATTCTACAAAGTTAATTGAATCAAATGACAGTCAAACACATTCAAAATAAGCTATTTGAATCAAATGAAAATCAAATACATTCTACAAAGCTAATTGAATCAAATAAAAGTCAAACACATTCAAACAAAGCTATTTGAATCAAATGAGAGTCAAACACATTCAAACAAAGCTATTTGAATCAAATGAAATTCATATACATTCTACAAAGCTAATTGATTCAAATGAAAGTCAAACACATTCAAACAAAGCTATTTGCATCAAATGATAGTCAAATACATTCTACAAAGCTAATTAAATCAAATGAAAGTCAAACACATTCAAACAAAGCTATTTGAATCGAATGAGAGTCAAATGCATTCAAACAAAGCTAATTAAATAAAATAAAAGTCAAATACATTCTACAAAGCTAATTGAATCAAATGACAGTCAAACACATTCAAAATAAGCTATTTGAATTAAATGAAAATCAAATACATTCTACAAAGCTAATTGAATCAAATGAAAGTCAAACATATTCAAACAAAGCTATTTGAATCAAATGAAAGTCAAATACATTCAAACAAAGCTAATTAAATAAAATAAAAGTCAAATACATTCTACAAAGCTAATTGAATCAAATGAAAGTCAAACACATTCAAACAAAGTTATTTAAATCAAATGAAAGGGAAATGTATTCTACAAAGCTAATTGAATCAAACGAAGTCAAACACATTCAAACAAAGCTATTTGAATCAAATGAAAGCCAAATACATTCTACAAAGCTAATTGAATCAAATGAAAGTCAAACACATTCAAACAAAGCTAATTGAATAAAATGAAAGTCAAACACATTCAAACAAAGCTATTTGAATCGAATGAGAGTCAAATACATTCAAACAAAGCTAATTAAATAAAATAAAAGTCAAATACATTCTACAAAGCTAATTGAATCAAATGACAGTCAAACACATTCAAAATAAGCTATTTGAATTAAATTAAAATCAAATACATTCTACAAAGCTAATTAAATCAAATGAAAGTTAAACACATTCAAACAAAGCTATTTGAATCAAATGAAAGTCAAATACATTCAAACAAAGCTAATTAAATAAAATAAAAGTCAAATACATTCTACAAAGCTAATTGAATCAAAGGACAGTCAAACACATTCAAAATAAGCTATTTGAATTAAATGAAAATCAAATACATTCTACAAAGCTAATTAAATCAAATGAAAGTTAAACACATTCAAACAAAGCTATTTGAATCAAATGAAAGTCAAATACATTCAAACAAAGCTAATTAAATAAAATAAAAGTCAAATACATTCTACAAAGCTAATGGAATCAAATGAAAGTCAAACACATTGAAACAAAGTTATTTTAATCAAATGAAAGTGAAATGCATTCTACAAAGCTAATTGAATCAAACGAAAGTCAAACACATTCAAAAAAAGCTATTTGAATCAAATGAGAGTCAAATACATTCAAACAAAGCTAATTAAATAAAATAAAAATCAAATATATTCTACAAATCTAATTGAATCAAATGAAAGTCAAACACATTCAAACAAAGCTATTTGAATCAAATGAAAGTCAAATACATTCTACAAAGCTAATTGAATCAAATGAAAGTATAACACATTCAAACAAAGCTATTTGAATCAAATGAAAGTCAAACACATTCAAACAAAGTTATTTTAATCAAATGAAAGTGAAATGCATTCTACAATGCTAATTGAATCAAACGAAAGTCAAACACATTCAAACAAAGCTATTTAAATCAAATGAGAGTCAAATACATTCAAACAAAGCTAATTGAATCAAATTAATGTCAAACACATTCAAACAAAGCTATTTGAATCATATGAGAGTCAAATACATTCTACAAAGCTAATTGAATCAAATGAAAGTCAAACACATTCTACAAAGCTCATTGAATCTAATGAAAGTCAAACACATTCAAACAAAGCTATTTGAATCAAATGAAAGTCAAATACATTCTACAAAGCTAATTGAATCAAATGAAAGTCAAACGCATTCAAACAAAGTTATTTAAAACAAATGAAAGTGAAACGCATTCTACAAAGCTAATTGAATCAAATGACAGTCAAACACATTCAAAATAAGCTATTTGAATCAAATGAAAATCAAATACATTCTACAAAGCTAATTGAATGAAATGAAAGTCAAACACATTCAAACAAAGCTATTTGAATCAAATGAATGTCAAACACATTCAAACAAAGCTGTTTGAATCAAATAAAAGTCAAATACATTCTACAAAGCTAATTCAATCAAATGAAAGTCAAACACATTCAAATAAAGCTTTTTGAACCAAATGAAAGTGAAATGCATTCTACAAAGCTAATTGAATCAAACGAAAGTTATTTAAATCAAATGAAAGTGAAATGCATTCTACAATGCTAATTGAATCTAATCAAAGTCAAACACATTCAAACAAAGCTATTTGAATCAAATGAGAGTCAAATACATTCAAACAAAGCTAATTAAATCAAATAAAAGTCAAATACATTTTACAAAGCTAATTAAATCAAATGAAAGTCAAACACATTCAAACAAAGCTATTTGAATCAAATGAAAGTCAAATACATTCTGCAAAGCTAATTGAATTAAATTAAAGTCAAACACATTCAAACAAAGCTAATTGAATCAAATAAAAGTCAAATACATTCTACAAAGCTAATTGAATCAAATGACAGTCAAACACATTCAAAATAAGCTATTTGAATCAAATGAAAATCAAATACATTCTACAAAGCTAATTGTATCAAATAAAAGTCAAACACATTCAAACAAAGCTATTTGAATCAAATGAAAGTCAAATACATTCAAACAAAGCTAATTAAATAAAATAAAAGTCAAATACATTCTACAAAGCTAATGGAATCAAATGAAAGTCAAACACATTGAAACAAAGTTATTTTAATCAAATGAAAGTGAAATGCATTCTACAAAGCTAATTGAATCAAACGAAAGTCAAACACATTCAAAAAAAGCTATTTGAATCAAATGAGAGTCAAATACATTCAAACAAAGCTAATTAAATAAAATAAAAATCAAATATATTCTACAAATCTAATTGAATCAAATGAAAGTCAAACACATTCAAACAAAGCTATTTGAATCAAATGAAAGTTAAATACATTCTACAAAGCTAATTGAATCAAATGAAAGTATAACACATTCAAACAAAGCTATTTGAATCAAATGAAAGTCAAACACATTCAAACAAAGTTATTTTAATCAAATGAAAGTGAAATGCATTCTACAATGCTAATTGAATCAAACGAAAGTCAAACACATTCAAACAAAGCTATTTAAATCAAATGAGAGTCAAATACATTCAAACAAAGCTAATTGAATCAAATTAATGTCAAACACATTCAAACAAAGCTATTTGAATCATATGAGAGTCAAATACATTCTACAAAGCTAATTGAATCAAATGAAAGTCAAACACATTCTACAAAGCTCATTGAATCTAATGAAAGTCAAACACATTCAAACAAAGCTATTTTAATCAAATGAAAGTCAAATACATTCTACAAAGCTAATTGAATCAAATGAAAGTCAAACACATTCAAACAAAGTTATTTAAAACAAATGAAAGTGAAACGCATTCTACAAAGCTAATTGAATCAAATGACAGTCAAACACATTCAAAATAAGCTATTTGAATCAAATGAAAATCAAATACATTCTACAAAGCTAATTGAATGAAATGAAAGTCAAACACATTCAAACAAAGCTATTTGAATCAAATGAAAGTCAAACACATTCAAACAAAGCTATTTGAATCAAATAAAAGTCAAATACATTCTACAAAGCTAATTCAATCAAATGAAAGTCAAACACATTCAAATAAAGCTTTTTGAACCAAATGAAAGTGAAATGCATTCTACAAAGCTAATTGAATCAAACGAAAGTTATTTAAATCAAATGAAAGTGAAATGCATTCTACAATGCTAATTGAATCTAATCAAAGTCAAACACATTCAAACAAAGCTATTTGAATCAAATGAGAGTCAAATACATTCAAACAAAGCTAATTAAATCAAATAAAAGTCAAATACATTTTACAAAGCTAATTAAATCAAATGAAAGTCAAACACATTCAAACAAAGCTATTTGAATCAAATGAAAGTCAAATACATTCTGCAAAGCTAATTGAATTAAATTAAAGTCAAACACATTCAAACAAAGCTAATTGAATCAAATAAAAGTCAAATACATTCTACAAAGCTAATTGAATCAAATGACAGTCAAACACATTCAAAATAAGCTATTTGAATCAAATGAAAATCAAATACATTCTACAAAGCTAATTGTATCAAATAAAAGTCAAACACATTCAAACAAAGCTATTTGAATCAAATGAAAGTCAAATACATTCAAACAAAGCTAATTAAATAAAATAAAAGTCAAATACATTCTACAAAGCTAATGGAATCAAATGAAAGTCAAACACATTGAAACAAAGTTATTTTAATCAAATGAAAGTGAAATGCATTCTACAAAGCTAATTGAATCAAACGAAAGTCAAACACATTCAAAAAAAGCTATTTGAATCAAATGAGAGTCAAATACATTCAAACAAAGCTAATTAAATAAAATAAAAATCAAATATATTCTACAAATCTAATTGAATCAAATGAAAGTCAAACACATTCAAACAAAGCTATTTGAATCAAATGAAAGTCAAATACATTCTACAAAGCTAATTGAATCAAATGAAAGTATAACACATTCAAACAAAGCTATTTGAATCAAATGAAAGTCAAACACATTCAAACAATGTTATTTTAATCAAATGAAAGTGAAATGCATTCTACAATGCTAATTGAATCAAACGAAAGTCAAACACATTCAAACAAAGCTATTTGAATCAAATGAGAGTCAAATATATTCAAACAAAGCTAATTGAATCAAATTAATGTCAAACACATTCAAACAAAGCTATTTGAATCATATGAGAGTCAAATACATTCTACAAAGCTAATTGAATCAAATGAAAATCAAACACATTCTACAAAGCTCATTGAATCTAATGAAAGTCAAACACATTCAAACAAAGCTATTTGGATCAAATGAAAGTCAAATACATTCTACAAAGCTAATTGAATCAAATGAAAGTCAAACACATTCAAACAAAGTTATTTAAAACAAATGAAAGTGAAACGCATTCTACAAAGCTAATTGAATCAAATGACAGTCAAACACATTCAAAATAAGCTATTTGAATCAAATGAAAATCAAATACATTCTACAAAGCTAATTGAATGAAATGAAAGTCAAACACATTCAAACAAAGCTATTTGAATCAAATGAAAGTCAAACACATTCAAACAAAGCTATTTGAATCAAATAAAAGTCAAATACATTCTACAAAGCTAATTCAATCAAATGAAAGTCAAACACATTCAAACAAAGCTATTTGAATCAAATGAAAGTGAAATGCATTCTACAAAGCTAATTGAATCAAACGAAAGTTATTTAAATCAAATGAAAGTGAAATGCATTCTACAATGCTAATTGAATCTAATCAAAGTCAAACACATTCAAACAAAGCTATTTGAATCAAATGAGAGTCAAATACATTCAAACAAAGCTAATTAAATCAAATAAAAGTCAAATACATTTTACAAAGCTAATTAAATCAAATGAAAGTCAAACACATTCAAACAAAGCTATTTGAATCAAATGAAAGTCAAATACATTCTGCAAAGCTAATTGAATTAAATGAAAGTCAAACACATTCAAACAAAGCTAATTGAATCAAATAAAAGTCAAATACATTCTACAAAGTTAATTGAATCAAATGACAGTCAAACACATTCAAAATAAGCTATTTGAATCAAATGAAAATCAAATACATTCTACAAAGCTAATTGAATCAAATAAAAGTCAAACACATTCAAACAAAGCTATTTGAATCAAATGAGAGTCAAACACATTCAAACAATGCAATTTGAATCAAATGAAATTCAAATACATTCTACAAAGCTAATTGATTCAAATGAAATTCAAACACATTCAAACAAAGCTATTTGCATCAAATGATAGTCAAATACATTCTACAAAGCTAATTAAATCAAATGAAAGTCAAACACATTCAAACAAAGCTATTTGAATCGAATGAGAGTCAAATACATTCAAACAAAGCTAATTAAATAAAATAAAAGTCAAATACATTCTACAAAGCTAATTGAATCAAATGACAGTCAAACACATTCAAAATAAGCTATTTGAATTAAATGAAAATCAAATACATTCTACAAAGCTAATTGAATCAAATGAAAGTCAAACATATTCAAACAAAGCTATTTGAATCAAATGAAAGTCAAATACATTCAAACAAAGCTAATTAAATAAAATAAAAGTCAAATACATTCTACAAAGCTAATTGAATCAAATGAAAGTCAAACACATTCAAACAAAGTTATTTAAATCAAATGAAAGGGAAATGTATTCTACAAAGCTAATTGAATCAAAAGAAAGTCAAACACATTCAAACAAAGCTATTTGAATCAAATGAAAGCCAAATACATTCTACAAAGCTAATTGAATCAAATAAAAGTCAAACACATTCAAACAAAGCTAATTGAATCAAATGAAAGTCAAACACATTCAAACAAAGCTATTTGAATCGAATGAGAGTCAAATACATTCAAACAAAGCTAATTAAATAAAATAAAAGTCAAATACATTCTACAAAGCTAATTGAATCAAATGACAGTCAAACACATTCAAAATAAGCTATTTGAATTAAATGAAAATCAAATACATTCTACAAAGCTAATTAAATCAAATGAAAGTTAAACACATTCAAACAAAGCTATTTGAATCAAATGAAAGTCAAATACATTCAAACAAAGCTAATTAAATAAAATAAAAGTCAAATACATTCTACAAAGCTAATTGAATCAAATGACAGTCAAACACATTCAAAATAAGCTATTTGAATTAAATGAAAATCAAATACATTCTACAAAGCTAATTAAATCAAATGAAAGTTAAACACATTCAAACAAAGCTATTTGAATCAAATGAAAGTCAAATACATTCAAACAAAGCTAATTAAATAAAATAAAAGTCAAATACATTCTACAAAGCTAATGGAATCAAATGAAAGTCAAACACATTGAAACAAAGTTATTTTAATCAAATGAAAGTGAAATGCATTCTACAAAGCTAATTGAATCAAACGAAAGTCAAACACATTCAAAAAAAGCTATTTGAATCAAATGAGAGTCAAATACATTCAAACAAAGCTAATTAAATAAAATAAAAATCAAATATATTCTACAAATCTAATTGAATCAAATGAAAGTCAAACACATTCAAACAAAGCTATTTGAATCAAATGAAAGTCAAATACATTCTACAAAGCTAATTGAATCAAATGAAAGTATAACACATTCAAACAAAGCTATTCGAATCAAATGAAAGTCAAACACATTCAAACAAAGTTATTTTAATCAAATGAAAGTGAAATGCATTCTACAATGCTAATTGAATCAAACGAAAGTCAAACACATTCAAACAAAGCTATTTAAATCAAATGAGAGTCAAATACATTCAAACAAAGCTAATTGAATCAAATTAATGTCAAACACATTCAAACAAAGCTATTTGAATCATATGAGAGTCAAATACATTCTACAAAGCTAATTGAATCAAATGAAAGTCAAACACATTCTACAAAGCTCATTGAATCTAATGAAAGTCAAACACATTCAAACAAAGCTATTTGAATCAAATGAAAGTCAAATACATTCTACAAAGCTAATTGAATCAAATGAAAGTCAAACACATTCAAACAAAGTTATTTAAAACAAATGAAAGTGAAACGCATTCTACAAAGCTAATTGAATCAAATGACAGTCAAACACATTCAAAATAAGCTATTTGAATCAAATGAAAATCAAATACATTCTACAAAGCTATTTGAATGAAATGAAAGTCAAACACATTCAAACAAAGCTATTTGAATCAAATGAAAGTCAAACACATTCAAACAAAGCTATTTGAATCAAATAAAAGTCAAATACATTCTACAAAGCTAATTCAATCAAATGAAAGTCAAACACATTCAAATAAAGCTTTTTGAACCAAATGAAAGTGAAATGCATTCTACAAAGCTAATTGAATCAAACGAAAGTTATTTAAATCAAATGAAAGTGAAATGCATTCTACAATGCTAATTGAATCTAATCAAAGTCAAACACATTCAAACAAAGCTATTTGAATCAAATGAGAGTCAAATACATTCAAACAAAGCTAATTAAATCAAATAAAAGTCAAATACATTTTACAAAGCTAATTAAATCAAATGAAAGTCAAACACATTCAAACAAAGCTATTTGAATCAAATGAAAGTCAAATACATTCTGCAAAGCTAATTGAATTAAATTAAAGTCAAACACATTCAAACAAAGCTAATTGAATCAAATAAAAGTCAAATACATTCTACAAAGCTAATTGAATCAAATGACAGTCAAACACATTCAAAATAAGCTATTTGAATCAAATGAAAATCAAATACATTCTACAAAGCTAATTGTATCAAATAAAAGTCAAACACATTCAAACAAAGCTATTTGAATCAAATGAAAGTCAAATACATTCAAACAAAGCTAATTAAATAAAATAAAAGTCAAATACATTCTACAAAGCTAATGGAATCAAATGAAAGTCAAACACATTGAAACAAAGTTATTTTAATCAAATGAAAGTGAAATGCATTCTACAAAGCTAATTGAATCAAACGAAAGTCAAACACATTCAAAAAAAGCTATTTGAATCAAATGAGAGTCAAATACATTCAAACAAAGCTAATTAAATAAAATAAAAATCAAATATATTCTACAAATCTAATTGAATCAAATGAAAGTCAAACACATTCAAACAAAGCTATTTGAATCAAATGAAAGTCAAATACATTCTACAAAGCTAATTGAATCAAATGAAAGTATAACACATTCAAACAAAGCTATTTGAATCAAATGAAAGTCAAACACATTCAAACAAAGTTATTTTAATCAAATGAAAGTGAAATGCATTCTACAATGCTAATTGAATCAAACGAAAGTCAAACACATTCAAACAAAGCTATTTGAATCAAATGAGAGTCAAATACATTCAAACAAAGCTAATTGAATCAAATTAATGTCAAACACATTCAAACAATGCTATTTGAATCATATGAGAGTCAAATACATTCTACAAAGCTAATTGAATCAAATGAAAATCAAACACATTCTACAAAGCTCATTGAATCTAATGAAAGTCAAACACATTCAAACAAAGCTATTTGGATCAAATGAAAGTCAAATACATTCTACAAAGCTAATTGAATCAAATGAAAGTCAAACACATTCAAACAAAGTTATTTAAAACAAATGAAAGTGAAACGCATTCTACAAAGCTAATTGAATCAAATGACAGTCAAACACATTCAAAATAAGCTATTTGAATCAAATGAAAATCAAATACATTCTACAAAGCTAATTGAATGAAATGAAAGTCAAACACATTCAAACAAAGCTATTTGAATCAAAAGAAAGTCAAACACATTCAAACAAAGCTATTTGAATCAAATAAAAGTCAAATACATTCTACAAAGCTAATTCAATCAAATGAAAGTCAAACACATTCAAACAAAGCTATTTGAATCAAATGAAAGTGAAATGCATTCTACAAAGCTAATTGAATCAAACGAAAGTTATTTAAATCAAATGAAAGTGAAATGCATTCTACAATGCTAATTGAATCTAATCAAAGTCAAACACATTCAAACAAAGCTATTTGAATCAAATGAGAGTCAAATACATTCAAACAAAGCTAATTAAATCAAATAAAAGTCAAATACATTTTACAAAGCTAATTAAATCAAATGAAAGTCAAACACATTCAAACAAAGCTATTTGAATCAAATGAAAGTCAAATACATTCTGCAAAGCTAATTGAATTAAATGAAAGTCAAACACATTCAAACAAAGCTAATTGAATCAAATAAAAGTCAAATACATTCTACAAAGTTAATTGAATCAAATGACAGTCAAACACATTCAAAATAAGCTATTTGAATCAAATGAAAATCAAATACATTCTACAAAGCTAATTGAATCAAATAAAAGTAAAACACATTCAAACAAAGCTATTTGAATCAAATGAGAGTCAAACACATTCAAACAATGCAATTTGAATCAAATGAAATTCAAATACATTCTACAAAGCTAATTGATTCAAATGAAAGTCAAACACATTCAAACAAAGCTATTTGCATCAAATGATAGTCAAATACATTCTACAAAGCTAATTAAATCAAATGAAAGTCAAACACATTCAAACAAAGCTATTTGAATCGAATGAGAGTCAAATACATTCAAACAAAGCTAATTAAATAAAATAAAAGTCAAATACATTCTACAAAGCTAATTGAATCAAATGACAGTCAAACACATTCAAAATAAGCTATTTGAATTAAATGAAAATCAAATACATTCTACAAAGCTAATTGAATCAAATGAAAGTCAAACATATTCAAACAAAGCTATTTGAATCAAATGAAAGTCAAATACATTCAAACAAAGCTAATTAAATAAAATAATAGTCAAATACATTCTACAAAGCTAATTGAATCAAATGAAAGTCAAACACATTCAAACAAAGTTATTTAAATCAAATGAAAGGGAAATGTATTCTACAAAGCTAATTGAATCAAACGAAAGTCAAACACATTCAAACAAAGCTATTTGAATCAAATGAAAGCCAAATACATTCTACAAAGCTAATTGAATCAAATGAAAGTCAAACACATTCAAACAAAGCTAATTGAATCAAATGAAAGTCAAACACATTCAAACAAAGCTATTTGAATCGAATGAGAGTTAAATACATTCAAACAAAGCTAATTAAATAAAATAAAAGTCAAATACATTCTACAAAGCTAATTGAATCAAATGACAGTCAAACACATTCAAAATAAGCTATTTGAATTAAATGAAAATCAAATACATTCTACAAAGCTAATTAAATCAAATGAAAGTTAAACACATTCAAACAAAGCTATTTGAATCAAATGAAAGTCAAATACATTCAAACAAAGCTAATTAAATAAAATAAAAGTCAAATACATTCTACAAAGCTAATTGAATCAAATGACAGTCAAACACATTCAAAATAAGCTATTTGAATTAAATGAAAATCAAATACATTCTACAAAGCTAATTAAATCAAATGAAAGTTAAACACATTCAAACAAAGCTATTTGAATCAAATGAAAGTCAAATACATTCAAACAAAGCTAATTAAATAAAATAAAAGTCAAATACATTCTACAAAGCTAATGGAATCAAATGAAAGTCAAACACATTGAAACAAAGTTATTTTAGTCAAATGAAAGTGAAATGCATTCTACAAAGCTAATTGAATCAAACGAAAGTCAAACACATTCAAACAAAGCTATTTGAATCAAATGAAAGTCAAATACATTCTACAAAGCTAATTGAATCAAATGAAAGTATAACACATTCAAACAAAGCTATTTGAATCAAATGAAAGTCAAACACATTCAAACAAAGTTATTTGAATCAAATAAAAGTCAAATACATTCTACAAAGCTAATTCAATCAAATGAAAGTCAAACACATTCAAATAAAGCTTTTTGAATCAAATGAAAGTGAAATGCATTCTACAAAGCTAATTGAATCAAACGAAAGTTATTTAAATCAAATGAAAGTGAAATGCATTCTACAATGCTAATTGAATCTAATCAAAGTCAAACACATTCAAACAAAGCTATTTGAATCAAATGAGAGTCAAATACATTCAAACAAAGCTAATTAAATCAAATAAAAGTCAAATACATTTTACAAAGCTAATTAAATCAAATGAAAGTCAAACACATTCAAACAAAGCTATTTGAATAAAATGAAAGTCAAATACATTCTGCAAAGCTAATTGAATTAAATTAAAGTCAAACACATTCAAACAAAGCTATTTGAATCAAATGAAAGTCAAACACATTCAAACAAAGCTATTTGAATCAAATAAAAGTCAAATACATTCTACAAAGCTAATTCAATCAAATGAAAGTCAAACACATCCAAATAAAGCTTTTTGAATCAAATGAAAGTGAAATGCATTCTACAAAGCTAATTGAATCAAACGAAAGTTATTTAAATCAAATGAAAGTGAAATGCATTCTACAATGCTAATTGAATCTAATCAAAGTCAAACACATTCAAACAAAGCTATTTGAATCAAATGAGAGTCAAATACATTCAAACAAAGCTAATTAAATCAAATAAAAGTCAAATACATTTTACAAAGCTAATTAAATCAAATGAAAGTCAAACACATTCAAACAAAGCTATTTGAATCAAATGAAAGTCAAATACATTCTGCAAAGCTAATTGAATTAAATTAAAGTCAAACACATTCAAACAAAGCTAATTGAATCAAATAAAAGTCAAATACATTCTACAAAGCTAATTGAATCAAATGAGAGTCAAACACATTCAAAATAAGCTATTTGAATCAAATGAAAATCAAATACATTCTACAAAGCTAATTGAATCAAATAAAAGTCAAACACATTCAAACAAAGCTATTTGAATCAAATGAGAGTCAAACACATTCAAACAAAGCTATTTGAATCAAATGAAATTCAAATACATTCTACAAAGCTAATTGATTCTAATGAAAGTCAAACACATTCAAAATAAGCTATTTGAATCAAATGAAAATCAAATACATTCTACAAAGCTAATTGAATGAAATGAAAGTCAAACACATTCAAACAAAGCTATTTGAATCAAATGAAAGTCAAACACATTAAAACAAAGCTATTTGAATCAAATAAAAGTCAAATACATTCTACAAAGCTAATTCAATCAAATGAAAGTCAAACACATTCAAATAAAGCTTTTTGAATCAAATGAAAGTGAAATGCATTCTACAAAGCTAATTGAATCAAACGAAAGTTATTTAAATCAAATGAAAGTGAAATGCATTCTACAATGCTAATTGAATCTAATCAAAGTCAAACACATTCAAACAAAGCTGTTTGAATCAAATGAGAGTCAAATACATTCAAACAAAGCTAATTAAATCAAATAAAAGTCAAATACATTTTACAAAGCTAATTAAATCAAATGAAAGTCAAACACATTCAAACAAAGCTATTTGAATCAAATGAAAGTCAAATACATTCTGCAAAGCTAATTGAATTAAATTAAAGTCAAACACATTCAAACAAAGCTAATTGAATCAAATAAAAGTCAAATACATTCTACAAAGCTAATTGAATCAAATGACAGTCAAACACATTCAAAATAAGCTATTTGAATCAAATGAAAATCAAATACATTCTACAAAGCTAATTGAATCAAATAAAAGTCAAACACATTCAAACAAAGCTATTTGAATCAAATGAGAGTCAAACACATTCAAACAAAGCTATTTGAATCAAATGAAATTCAAATACATTCTACAAAGCTAATTGATTCTAATGAAAGTCAAACACATTCAAACAAAGCTATTTGCATCAAATGATAGTCAAATACATTCTACAAAGCTAATTAAATCAAATGAAAGTCAAACACATTCAAACAAAGTTATTTAAATCAAATGAAAGGGAAATGTATTCTACAAAGCTAATTGAATCAAACGAAAGTCAAACACATTCAAACAAAGCTAATTGAATCAAATGAAAGTCAAACACATTCAAACAAAGCTATTTGAATCGAATGAGAGTCAAATACATTCAAACAAAGCTAATTAAATAAAATAAAAGTCAAATACATTCTACAAAGCTAATTGAATCAAATGACAGTCAAACACTTTCAAAATAAGCTATTTGAATTAAATGAAAATCAAATACATTCTACAAAGCTAATTAAATCAAATGAAAGTTAAACACATTCAAACAAAGCTATTTGAATCAAATGAAAGTCAAATACATTCAAACAAAGCTAATTAAATAAAATAAAAGTCAAATACATTCTACAAAGCTAATGGAATCAAATGAAAGTCAAACACATTGAAACAAAGTTATTTTAATCAAATGAAAGTGAAATGCATTCTACAAAGCTAATTGAATCAAACGAAAGTCAAACACATTCAAAAAAAGCTATTTGAATCAAATGAGAGTCAAATACTTTCAAACAAAGCTAATTAAATAAAATAAAAATCAAATATATTCTACAAATCTAATTGAATCAAATGAAAGTCAAACACATTCAAACAAAGCTATTTGAATCAAATGAAAGTCAAATACATTCTACAAAGCTAATTGAATCAAATGAAAGTATAACACATTCAAACAAAGCTATTTGAATCAAATGAAAGTCAAACACATTCAAACAAAGTTATTTTAATCAAATGAAAGTGAAATGCATTCTACAATGCTAATTGAATCAAACGAAAGTCAAACACATTCAAACAAAGCTATTTGAATCAAATGAGAGTCAAATACATTCAAACAAAGCTAATTGAATCAAATTAATGTCAAACACATTCAAACAAAGCTATTTGAATCATATGAGAGTCAAATACATTCTACAAAGCTAATTGAATCAAATGAAAGTCAAACACATTCTACAAAGCTCATTGAATCTAATGAAAGTCAAACACATTCAAACAAAGCTATTTGAATCAAATGAAAGTCAAATACATTCTACAAAGCTAATTGAATCAAATGAAAGTCAAACACATTCAAACAAAGTTATTTAAAACAAATGAAAGTGAAACGCATTCTACAAAGCTAATTGAATCAAATGACAGTCAAACACATTCAAAATAAGCTATTTGAATCAAATGAAAATCAAATACATTCTACAAAGCTAATTGAATGAAATGAAAGTCAAACACATTCAAACAAAGCTATTTGAATCAAATGAAAGTCAAACACATTCAAACAAAGCTATTTGAATCAAATAAAAGTCAAATACATTCTACAAAGCTAGATCAATCAAATGAAAGTCAAACACATTCAAACAAAGCTTTTTGAATCAAATGAAAGTGAAATGCATTCTACAAAGCTAATTGAATCAAACGAAAGTTATTTAAATCAAATGAAAGTGAAATGCATTCTACAATGCTAATTGAATCTAATCAAAGTCAAACACATTCAAACAATGCTATTTGAATCAAATGAGAGTCAAATACATTCAAACAAAGCTAATTAAATCAAATAAAAGTCAAATACATTTTACAAAGCTAATTAAATCAAATGAAAGTCAAACACATTCAAACAAAGCTATTTGAATCAAATGAAAGTCAAATACATTCTGCAAAGCTAATTGAATTAAATGAAAGTCAAACACATTCAAACAAAGCTAATTGAATCAAATAAAAGTCAAATACATTCTACAAAGTTAATTGAATCAAATGACAGTCAAACACATTCAAAATAAGCTATTTGAATCAAATGAAAATCAAATACATTCTACAAAGCTAATTGAATCAAATAAAAGTCAAACACATTCAAACAAAGCTATTTGAATCAAATGAGAGTCAAACACATTCAAACAAAGCTATTTGAATCAAATGAAATTCAAATACATTCTACAAAGCTAATTGATTCTAATGAAAGTCAAACACATTCAAAATAAGCTATTTGAATCAAATGAAAATCAAATACATTCTACAAAGCTAATTGAATGAAATGAAAGTCAAACACATTCAAACAAAGCTATTTGAATCAAATGAAAGTCAAACACATTAAAACAAAGCTATTTGAATCAAATAAAAGTCAAATACATTCTACAAAGCTAATTCAATCAAATGAAAGTCAAACACATTCAAATAAAGCTTTTTGAATCAAATGAAAGTGAAATGCATTCTACAAAGCTAATTGAATCAAACGAAAGTTATTTAAATCAAATGAAAGTGAAATGCATTCTACAATGCTAATTGAATCTAATCAAAGTCAAACACATTCAAACAAAGCTGTTTGAATCAAATGAGAGTCAAATACATTCAAACAAAGCTAATTAAATCAAATAAAAGTCAAATACATTTTACAAAGCTAATTAAATCAAATGAAAGTCAAACACATTCAAACAAAGCTATTTGAATCAAATGAAAGTCAAATACATTCTGCAAAGCTAATTGAATTAAATTAAAGTCAAACACATTCAAACAAAGCTAATTGAATCAAATAAAAGTCAAATACATTCTACAAAGCTAATTGAATCAAATGACAGTCAAACACATTCAAAATAAGCTATTTGAATCAAATGAAAATCAAATACATTCTACAAAGCTAATTGAATCAAATAAAAGTCAAACACATTCAAACAAAGCTATTTGAATCAAATGAGAGTCAAACACATTCAAACAAAGCTATTTGAATCAAATGAAATTCAAATACATTCTACAAAGCTAATTGATTCTAATGAAAGTCAAACACATTCAAACAAAGCTATTTGCATCAAATGATAGTCAAATACATTCTACAAAGCTAATTAAATCAAATGAAAGTCAAACACATTCAAACAAAGTTATTTAAATCAAATGAAAGGGAAATGTATTCTACAAAGCTAATTGAATCAAACGAAAGTCAAACACATTCAAACAAAGCTAATTGAATCAAATGAAAGTCAAACACATTCAAACAAAGCTATTTGAATCGAATGAGAGTCAAATACATTCAAACAAAGCTAATTAAATAAAATAAAAGTCAAATACATTCTACAAAGCTAATTGAATCAAATGACAGTCAAACACTTTCAAAATAAGCTATTTGAATTAAATGAAAATCAAATACATTCTACAAAGCTAATTAAATCAAATGAAAGTTAAACACATTCAAACAAAGCTATTTGAATCAAATGAAAGTCAAATACATTCAAACAAAGCTAATTAAATAAAATAAAAGTCAAATACATTCTACAAAGCTAATGGAATCAAATGAAAGTCAAACACATTGAAACAAAGTTATTTTAATCAAATGAAAGTGAAATGCATTCTACAAAGCTAATTGAATCAAACGAAAGTCAAACACATTCAAAAAAAGCTATTTGAATCAAATGAGAGTCAAATACTTTCAAACAAAGCTAATTAAATAAAATAAAAATCAAATATATTCTACAAATCTAATTGAATCAAATGAAAGTCAAACACATTCAAACAAAGCTATTTGAATCAAATGAAAGTCAAATACATTCTACAAAGCTAATTGAATCAAATGAAAGTATAACACATTCAAACAAAGCTATTTGAATCAAATGAAAGTCAAACACATTCAAACAAAGTTATTTTAATCAAATGAAAGTGAAATGCATTCTACAATGCTAATTGAATCAAACGAAAGTCAAACACATTCAAACAAAGCTATTTGAATCAAATGAGAGTCAAATACATTCAAACAAAGCTAATTGAATCAAATTAATGTCAAACACATTCAAACAAAGCTATTTGAATCATATGAGAGTCAAATACATTCTACAAAGCTAATTGAATCAAATGAAAGTCAAACACATTCTACAAAGCTCATTGAATCTAATGAAAGTCAAACACATTCAAACAAAGCTATTTGAATCAAATGAAAGTCAAATACATTCTACAAAGCTAATTGAATCAAATGAAAGTCAAACACATTCAAACAAAGTTATTTAAAACAAATGAAAGTGAAACGCATTCTACAAAGCTAATTGAATCAAATGACAGTCAAACACATTCAAAATAAGCTATTTGAATCAAATGAAAATCAAATACATTCTACAAAGCTAATTGAATGAAATGAAAGTCAAACACATTCAAACAAAGCTATTTGAATCAAATGAAAGTCAAACACATTCAAACAAAGCTATTTGAATCAAATAAAAGTCAAATACATTCTACAAAGCTAGATCAATCAAATGAAAGTCAAACACATTCAAACAAAGCTTTTTGAATCAAATGAAAGTGAAATGCATTCTACAAAGCTAATTGAATCAAACGAAAGTTATTTAAATCAAATGAAAGTGAAATGCATTCTACAATGCTAATTGAATCTAATCAAAGTCAAACACATTCAAACAATGCTATTTGAATCAAATGAGAGTCAAATACATTCAAACAAAGCTAATTAAATCAAATAAAAGTCAAATACATTTTACAAAGCTAATTAAATCAAATGAAAGTCAAACACATTCAAACAAAGCTATTTGAATCAAATGAAAGTCAAATACATTCTGCAAAGCTAATTGAATTAAATGAAAGTCAAACACATTCAAACAAAGCTAATTGAATCAAATAAAAGTCAAATACATTCTACAAAGTTAATTGAATCAAATGACAGTCAAACACATTCAAAATAAGCTATTTGAATCAAATGAAAATCAAATACATTCTACAAAGCTAATTGAATCAAATAAAAGTCAAACACATTCAAACAAAGCTATTTGAATCAAATGAGAGTCAAACACATTCAAACAAAGCTATTTGAATCAAATGAAATTCAAATACATTCTACAAAGCTAATTGATTCAAATGAAAGTCAAACACATTCAAACAAAGCTATTTGCATCAAATGATAGTCAAATACATTCTACAAAGCTAATTAAATCAAATGAAAGTCAAACACATTCAAACAAAACTAATTGAATCAAATGAGAGTCGAATACATTCAAACAAAGATAATTAAATCAAATAAAAGTCAAATACATTCTACAAAACTAATTGAATCAAATGAAAGTCAAACACATTCAAATAAAGCTATTTGAATTAAATGAAAGTCAAATACATTCTACAAAGCTAATTGTATCAAATGAAAGTCAAACACATTTAAACAAAGCTTTTTGAATCAAATGAAAGTCAAGTACATTGTACAAAGCTAATTGAATCAAATGAAAGTCAAACACATTCAAACAAAGTTATTTGTATCAAATGAGAGTCAAATACATTCAAACAAAGCTAATTAAATCAAATTAAAAGCCAAATACATTTTACAAAGCTAATTGAATCAAATGAAATTCAAACACATTCAAACAAAGCTATTTGAATCAAATGAAAGTCAAATACATTCTACAAAGCTCATTGAATCTAATGAAAGTCAAACACATTCAAACAAAGCTATTTGAATCAAATGAAAGTCAAATACATTCTACAAAGCTAATTGAATCAAATGAAAGTCAAACACATTCAAACAAAGTTATTTAAAACAAATGAAAGTGAAACGCATTCTACAAAGCTAATTGAATCAAATGACAGTCAAACACATTCAAAATAAGCTATTTGAATCAAATGAAAATCAAATACATTCTACAAAGCTAATTGAATGAAATGAAAGTCAAACACATTCAAACAAAGCTATTTGAATCAAATGAAAGTCAAACACATTCAAACAAAGCTATTTGAATCAAATAAAAGTTAAATACATTCTACAAAGCTAATTCAATCAAATGAAAGTCAAACACATTCAAACAAAGCTTTTTGAATCAAATGAAAGTGAAATGCATTCTACAAAGCTAATTGAATCAAACGAAAGTTATTTAAATCAAATGAAAGTGAAATGCATTCTACAATGCTAATTGAATCTAATCAAAGTCAAACACATTCAAACAATGCTATTTGAATCAAATGAGAGTCAAATACATTCAAACAAAGCTAATTAAATCAAATAAAAGTCAAATACATTTTACAAAGCTAATTAAATCAAATGAAAGTCAAACACATTCAAACAAAGCTATTTGAATCAAATGAAAGTCAAATACATTCTGCAAAGCTAATTGAATTAAATGAAAGTCAAACACATTCAAACAAAGCTAATTGAATCAAATAAAAGTCAAATACATTCTACAAAGCTAATTGAATCAAATGACAGTCAAACACATTCAAAATAAGCTATTTGAATCAAATGAAAATCAAATACATTCTACAAAGCTAATTGAATCAAATAAAAGTCAAACACATTCAAACAAAACTATTTGAATCAAATGAGAGTCAAACACATTCAAACAAAGCTATTTGAATCAAATGAAATTCAAATACATTCTACAAAGCTAATTGATTCAAATGAAAGTCAAACACATTCAAACAAAGCTATTTGCATCAAATGATAGTCAAATACATTCTACAAAGCTAATTAAATCAAATGAAAGTCAAACACATTCAAACAAAACTAATTGAATCAAATGAGAGTCAAATACATTCAAACAAAGTTATTTAAAACAAATGAAAGTGAAACGCATTCTACAAAGCTAATTGAATCAAATGACAGTCAAACACATTCAAAATAAGCTATTTGAATCAAATGAAAATCAAATACATTCTACAAAGCTAATTGAATGAAATGAAAGTCAAACACATTCAAACAAAGCTATTTGAATCAAATGAAAGTCAAACACATTCAAACAAAGCTATTTGAATCAAATAAAAGTTAAATACATTCTACAAAGCTAATTCAATCAAATGAAAGTCAAACACATTCAAACAAAGCTTTTTGAATCAAATGAAAGTGAAATGCATTCTACAAAGCTAATTGAATCAAACGAAAGTTATTTAAATCAAATGAAAGTGAAATGCATTCTACAATGCTAATTGAATCTAATCAAAGTCAAACACATTCAAACAATGCTATTTGAATCAAATGAGAGTCAAATACATTCAAACAAAGCTAATTAAATCAAATAAAAGTCAAATACATTTTACAAAGCTAATTAAATCAAATGAAAGTCAAACACATTCAAACAAAGCTATTTGAATCAAATGAAAGTCAAATACATTCTGCAAAGCTAATTGAATTAAATGAAAGTCAAACACATTCAAACAAAGCTAATTGAATCAAATAAAAGTCAAATACATTCTACAAAGCTAATTGAATCAAATGACAGTCAAACACATTCAAAATAAGCTATTTGAATCAAATGAAAATCAAATACATTCTACAAAGCTAATTGAATCAAATAAAAGTCAAACACATTCAAACAAAACTATTTGAATCAAATGAGAGTCAAACACATTCAAACAAAGCTATTTGAATCAAATGAAATTCAAATACATTCTACAAAGCTAATTGATTCAAATGAAAGTCAAACACATTCAAACAAAGCTATTTGCATCAAATGATAGTCAAATACATTCTACAAAGCTAATTAAATCAAATGAAAGTCAAACACATTCAAACAAAACTAATTGAATCAAATGAGAGTCAAATACATTCAAACAAAGATAATTAAATCAAATAAAAGTCAAATACATTCTACAAAACTAATTGAATCAAATGAAAGTCAAACACATTCAAATAAAGCTATTTGAATTAAATGAAAGTCAAATACATTCTACAAAGCTAATTGTATCAAATGAAAGTCAAACACATTTAAACAAAGCTTTTTGAATCAAATGAAAGTCAAGTACATTGTACAAAGCTAATTGAATCAAATGAAAGTCAAACACATTCAAACAAAGTTATTTGTATCAAATGAGAGTCAAATACATTCAAACAAACCTAATTAAATCAAATTAAAAGCCAAATACATTTTACAAAGCTAATTGAATCAAATGAAATTCCAACACATTCAAACAAAGCTATTTGAATCAAATGAAAGTCAAATACATTCTACAAAGCTAATTGAATCAAATGAAAGTCAAACACATTCAAACAAAGCTATTTGAATCAAATGAGAGTCAAATACATTCTACAAAGCTAATTGAATCAAATAAAAAGTCAAACACATTCAAACAAAGCTATTTGAATCAAATGAAAGTCAAACACATTCAAACAAGGTTATTTAAATCAAATGAAAGTGAAATGTATTCTACAAAGCTAATTGAATCAAATGACAGTCAAACACATTCAAAATAAGCTATTTGAATCAAATGAAAATCAAATACATTCTACAAAGCTAATTGAATCAAATGAAAGTCAAACACATTCAAACAAAGCTATTTGAATCAAATGAAAGTCAAACACATTCAAAAAAAGCTAATTAAATTAAATAAATGTCAAATACATTCTACAAAGCTAATTGAATCAAATGAAAGTCAAACACATTCAAATAAAGCTATTTGAATCAATAACAGTGAAATACATTCTACAAAGCTAATTGAATCAAATGAAAGTCAAACACATTCAAACAAAGTTATTTGAATCAAATGAAAGTCAAATACATTCTACAAAGCTAATTGAATCAAATGAAAGTCAAGCACATTCAAACAAAGCTATTTGAATCAAATGAGAGTCAAATACATTCAAACAAAGCTAATTAAATCAAATAAAATTCAAATACATTCTACAAAGTTAATTGAATCATATAAAAGTCAAACTTATTCAAACAAAGCTACTTGAATCAAATGAGAGTCAAATACATTCTACAAAGCTAATTGAATCAAATGAAAGTCAAACACAATCAAACAAAGCTACTTGAATCAAATGAAAGTCAAATACAATCTACAAAGCTAATTGAATCATATGAAAGTCAAACATATTCAAACAAAGCTATTTGAATCAAATGAAAGTCAAACACATTCTACAAAACTAATTGAATTAAATGAAAGTCAAACACATTCAAACAAAGCTAATTGAATCAAATGAAAGTCAAACACATTCAAACAAAGCTTTCGAATGAAATGACAGTCAAATACATTCAACAAAGCTAATTGAATCAAATGAAAGTCAAACACATTCAAACAAAGCTATTTGAATCAAATGAAAGTCAAATACATTCTACAAAGCTAATTAAATCAAATAAAAGTCAAATACATTTTACAAAGCTAATTGAATCAAATGAAAGTCAAACACATTCAAACAAAGCTAATTAAATCAAATAAAAGTAAAATACATTCTACAAAGCTAATTGAATCATATAAAAGTCAAACATATTGAAACAAAGCTACTTGAATCAAATGGAAGTCAAATACATTCTACAAATCTAATTGAATCAAATGACAGTCAAACACATTCAAAATAAGCTATTTGAATCAAATGAAAATAAAATACATTCTACAAAGCTAATTGAATCAAATAAAAGTCAAACACATTATTAATTGAATCAATTGAAAGTGAAAAGCATTACCCTAGAGAGAGAAAGCTTCATTTTTCCATGTCTATGGTGCTTGATTTAGCTGGTTTTTAGTCCCTAAATCTATTTCTATGGCTAGAAAGAAGAAGCAAGCTACTCCTGCCCCATCTAAGCTTACAACTGAAATCACTGAGTCACTATTTGTTCCTGTTTCAACTGGAATTCAGCCTGTTCATGAGGTGTTTGATGAGGGAGATCACCTACTCCTGGACTTGTCCACTCCTATGCAGGAATGATTTCTAGTAGAGATGCTGAATTGCTAGCTTTAAGTTTTGGTTCAGTTTGCCCCAAAACCAATGTAACAGTAACTTCTCCGGTTACTGTTTCATTGCCTAACCAAGCTGCTAGCCCTTCTAGGCCTTCTGCGGGCTCTGTATTGCAAAATTCTCAACCTCCTGTCACTAATGAAACCCTGCCTGAGGCTGTTGAAAAAGATTTGTCTAATGATCGAGGGTTTACTGGTAAGTCAATTGCTGTCTTGCCCAGTGCTGAAATTGAGGAAGGAAATAGGAAGTGGAGTCATGCAATTGTTCTATATGTTGTTGGGTATTATCCTACTATTGCAGCTATTAAGCGTTTTATTGTTAATGAATGGGGTATTGATAACAATCCTGATGTGTATTGGCATGATGAGGGATACTTTATAATTAATTTGCGTTCTCTAGATAATCTGAATTTTGTTATGTGTGAAAGCCCTCACATGTTTTATGGAAAACCAATTATTGTTAAACCCTGGTCTGAAAAATTTGATTTCAGTGCTGAAATTCTTCGCACTGTTCCATTGTGGGTTAAATTACCCAATCTTCCTCTCAATTGTTGGGGTGCTGAAACTTTAAGTCGAATTGGCAGCACCTTGGGTGTGCCAATTTGTGCTGATGAATGCACTTCAAGACAGCTAAGAGTGTCGTTTGCCAGACTACTTGTGGAAATAGACATTACAAAACCTCTAGCAAAGTCTGTTTGGGTTGAAAGTCCTAAAGGTGAGACAGTGGAATTAAAGGTGATTTATGAGTGGACTCCTCCCTTCTGTGTTAAATGTAATAAGGCAGGACATAATTGTGATGAGCCTATTTCAACTAATCAGCCTGCTCCTGTAGTCCAAGCTCAGAAGAAGGTTTGGATTCAAAAACAAAAGCAAGGGTCTGGAACTAAAGTTTCAGGTGAATGGGAAATCATGAAAAAAAAAGGTAAAGAACCTGCTGTAGCTGTGAAGCCTGTTCTTACCACTAATAAATTTGATATTCTACCTGATGAGCAATATGATGATGCTGTCTTGAGATATAAACCTAGCGGGGGTGGGCCCCCTCCAGTCCAATGATTATCACTGTTTGGAATATTAGGGGTCTTAATGATCCCTCTAAAGTGGCTGATGTGAAGCAGCTGCTTGATAGGACTAATACTGATATAATCTGTTTGCTTGAGACTAGAGTTAAACAGTTGAAATGTGCTGGGATTCAAAAGAAGATTGCACATGGTTTGTCCTGGATGTGTAATTATTCTGAGTCCAGGAAAGGTAGAATTTGGTTGGGGTGGAAGAATGATAGAGTTCATGTTGATGCTATTACTGTTCATGCTCAGTTCATTCATTGTGTTATCAGTACTCTTGATTATAATGCTCAGATCACTGTGTCTTTTGTTTATGGTTTACATAATATCCATGATCGAAAAGATCTTTGGAGAGGTATTGGAGCTATTGGTTCTGTGTCCATGCCCTGGCTTTGCACTGGAGATTTTAATTCTGTTTTGTTACCTGAAGATAGAATTCATGGAAATGTAGTGACAGATTATGAAGTTCGAGATTTCAAGGATTTTATTGATCAAATGAACTTTTCTGAAATCAAAAGCAAGGGGTCTTATTTCTCCTGGTCTAATAAGGCTCACTCAGGCCCTAGAACTCAGACTAGAATTGATAGGGGTGTGGTTAATAGTGAATGGCTCTATCAATTTCCAAATGTGGAAGCTGTTTATCTTCCTCCTTCCCTTTCTGATCATACTCCTCTTTTGTATGAGGTTCTCCCTCCTGCTCCTGGTAAGGGAAAGCCCTTTAGATTTCTTAATCATATGCTTAATCACCCTGATTTCATGAATATAGTGGATGAAACTTGGAGTGAAGGATTTCAGGGTAATGCTATGAGTAGAATTTGGAGAAAATGTAAGAATCTGAAGGTTAAGCTTAAAGAGCTTAATTCCAAAGTCTATGGTAATGTTGAAATGAGAGTTGATTTAGCTCATCAGGATGTCTTGGAAGTCCAGAACCAAATGGCTAGTGATCCTCATCCTGACTTGCTGGTTCAGGAGGCTACTGCTATTCAACAACTCAAATATTGGAGATCTATTCAGGAGAGTATTTATAGACAGAAAGCTAGGGTGGAATGGGTTAAACTTGGTGACTCCAACACCAAGTATTTTTTCTCCATGATGAAACAGAGGCAAGCTAGGAACAGAATTGATTCTATTTATAATGAATACCATGTGCTCCTTAAGACTCCTGCTGATATAGAGACAGAGATTGTGTCTTTTTATAAACTTCTCCTGGGTTCGAGCTCTTCTGTCCTTGATGCTGTTGATCTTAGTACCATGAGAGCTGGGAAACAGCTTTCTGTTGAAGCACAGAATTTGCTTATTAGTCTTGTGGTTAATTCTGAGATTGACTGTGCAATCAAAAGTATCTCTGATGATAAAGCCCCTGGTATTGATGGGTTCAACTCTAAATTTTTCAAGCAGACCTGGGACATTATTAAATTTGAGATTTATGAAGCTGTCCATGATTTTTTTGATACTGGAACTTTGCATCCTCAGTGGAATTGTACAACTCTGACCTTGGTTCCTAAAATCCAGAATCCTTCTTTTGTAAAGGATTTCAGACCTATAGCTTGCTGCACTGTTCTCTATAAGATTATCTCCAAGATCTTGACTGCTAGGCTTGCTCAAGTTGTTGGTGAAATTGTTGATGAAGCTCAAGCAGGTTTTATTCCTGGTAAACATATTGGAGACAACATCTTATTAGCTACAGAGCTAATCAAAGGGTATACTCACAAGTACATTACCCCTAGATGTATGATTAAGGTTGATCTGAAAAAAGCTTATGACTCCATTGAATGGAGTTTTCTGCAGACTGTAATGTTTGAGCTTGGCTTTCCTTCTGTGTTTGTCAATTGGATTATGGTGTGCATCTCTACAGTGTCATTTTCTATTCTGATTAATGGCTCTCCTTCTGTTCCTTTTAAAGCTCAGAAGGGTCTGAGACAAGGTGATCCCATGTCTCCTTTCCTCTTTGCTATAGGAATGGAGTATTTATCCAGATGCTTGCATGATTTGGCTACTGTACCTGATTTTAACTTTCACCCCAGATGTGAGAGGCTTCTGATTACTCACTTAATGTTTGCAGATGATCTATTGTTGTTTACTAGAGCTGATGAGTATTCTGTTCAGCTTTTGTTTAAAGCTTTTCAGAAATTCTCTAAAGCTTCTGGCCTTGAGGCTAATTTGCTAAAAAGTTAGGTGTATTTTGGAGGGGTGGGCATTGATTTACAGGCTGCTCTTTTGAGTAGGTTAGGTATGGTTGCAGGCTCTATCCCTTTCAAGTATCTTGGAGTGCCCCTTTCTTCTAAGAAATTAACTATTCAGCAATGCAAACCCCTGGTTAACAGGATTACTAGCAGAATTGAAGGGTGGGCTTCAAAGTTTCTCTCTTATGCTGGTCGTTTACAGCTCATTAAGAGTGTTCTTTTTGGAATTCAAACATATTGGGCTCAAATTTTTATATTACCTAAGAAGATTATGAAGGAGATTGAATCTAGATTTAAAGCCTTCTTGTGGACTGGTAATGCCAATCCCTCTAAGAAAGCTCTTATTGCTTGGAGCACTGTTTGTTTGCCTAAATCATGTGGAGGCTGGAACATTATTTCTCTTCATGATTGGAATATCTCTGCTATTTGTAAGATTTTATGGGATATAGCTCACAAAACTGATTCCCTCTGGGTTAAGTGGGTTCACATTTACTATTTCAGGTCAGTCAGTTTCTGGGAGGCTGATATTCCTAAGAAAAGTTCTTGGGTGCTTAGGAAAATTATGAAGTACAGGGGGCTGATTGATGATATTGGTGGATGGGATCTTGTAATGACTAATAACAAGGTTCAAATCAAGCTGATCTATAAAAAACTCAGATTACAGGCTTCAAAGGTCCCTTGGAAAAGACTTACTTGTAATAATAGTGCTTCTCCAAGAAGTATCTTCATCCTTTGGCTGGCTCTTTGGAACAGGTTGCTTACTAAAGATAGAGTTCTCAAATGGAATCCTACTTGTGACCCTGTGTGTTTACTGTGTTTACAGGAAAATGAAACTCATCACCATCTTTTCTTTCTCTGTAACTATTCTAAGAGAATCTGGGAGAAGGTTCTGCAACTTCTCAAATGTCACAAGGCTGTTCAAGGTTTTGATCAGGAAATGGACTGGGCTATGAAGAGAGGTAGACGATCAAAGTCAAATGCTAGGCTTCATCTGATGTTCCTGGCTGAGACTGTTTACAGCATTTGGATACAGAGGAACAACACCATGTTCAATGGCAATTGTGAGTCTGCTGAAACTGTTTTCAGGGCAGTGGTTTACAGGGTTTCCTGCAGGTGTAATGAGGCTGATAGACAGACTTTGATCTATGTGCCTACTTAGTGTTGGTAGATGCTTGTTGCTGTTCTGGTTTTGTCTTGTTTCTGGTTGTTTATGTTGTTTAGCTTTGTGCTGGTTTGTTTAGCCTGTTTTCAGGTCTTTTGTCCTGTGCCTTTGGTCCTTAGTGACCCTCCTAGAGGGTAGCTTTGGGTCTCTGAGTTCAGATGGGCTGTGTTTGGTTTTTGGACTTCAGAAAACCTTCCTAGAAGGTGGGCTGACAGTTCAAGGCCTTGGCCAGTTTGTGTTGCCCTTTAGGCTTTGTTGTCTTTCTTGGCTTTTGTGTTTGTTCCCTTTTTTCTGCTGTTTTCAGCTTCTTTGGTAATTAAATTCTATTTACCAAAAAAAAAAAAAAAGTCAAACACATTCAGACAAAGCTATTTGAATCAAATGAGAGTCAAACACATTCAAACAAAACTAATTGAATCAAATGAGAGTCAAATACATTCAAACAAAGATAATTAAATCAAATAAAAGTCAAATACATTCTACAAAACTAATTGAATCAAATGAAAGTCAAACACATTCAAATAAAGCTATTTGAATTAAATGAAAGTCAAATACATTCTACAAAGCTAATTGTATCAAATGAAAGTCAAACACATTTAAACAAAGCTTTTTGAATCAAATGAAAGTCAAATACATTCTACAAAGCTAATTGAATCAAATGAAAGTCAAACACATTCAAACAAAGTTATTTGTATCAAATGAGAGTCAAATACATTCAAACAAAGCTAATTAAATCAAATTTAAAGCCAAATACATTTTACAAAGCTAATTGAATCAATTAAGAATAAAATACATTCTACAAAGCAAATTAAATCAAATAAGAATAAAATACATTCTACAAAGCTAATTGAATCAAATGAAAGTTAAACACATTCAAACAAAGCTATTTGAATGAAATAAAAGTCAAATACATTCTACAAAGCTAATTGAATCAAATGAAAGTCAAACACATTCAAACAAAGCTATTTGAATCAAATGAGAGTCAAATACATTCTACAAAGCTAATTGAATCAAATAAAAAGTCAAACACATTCAAACAAAGATATTTGAATCAAATGAAAGTCAAACACATTCAAACAAGGTTATTTAAATCAAATGAAAGTGAAATGTATTCTACAAAGCTAATTGAATCAAATGACAGTCAAACACATTCAAAATAAGCTATTTGAATCAAATGAAAATCAAATACATTCTACAAAGCTAATTGAATCAAATGAAAGTCAAACACATTCAAACAAAGCTATTTGATTCAAATGAAAGTCAAACACATTAAAAAAAGCTAATTAAATTAAATAAAAGTGAAATACATTATACAAAGCTAATTGAATCAAATGAAAGTCAAACACATTCAAATAAAGCTATTTGAATCAATGAAAGTGAAATACATTCTACAAAGCTAATTGAATCAAATGAAAGTCAAACACATTCAAACAAAGTTATTTGAATCAAATGAAAGTCAAATACATTCTACAAAGCTAATTGAATCAAATGAAAGTCAAGCACATTCAAACAAAGCTATTTGAATCAAATGAGAGTCAAATACATTCTACAAAGCTAATTGAATCAAATAAAAAGTCAAACACATTCAAACAAAGCTATTTGAATCAAATGAAAGTCAAACACATTCAAACAAGGTTATTTAAATTAAATGAAAGTGAAATGTATTCTACAAAGCTAATTGAATCAAATGACAGTCAAACACATTCAAAATAAGCTATTTGAATCAAATGAAAATCAAATACATTCTACAAAGCTAATTGAATCAAATAAAAGTCAAACACATTCAAACAAAGCTATTTGAATCAAATGAGAGTCAAACACATTCAAACAAAGCTATTTGAATCAAATGAAATTCAAATACATTCTACAAAGCTAATTAAATTAAATAAAAGTCAAATACATTCTACAAAGCTAATTGAATCAAATGAAAGTCAAACACATTCAAATAAAGCTATTTGAATCAATGAAAGTGAAATACATTCTACAAAGCTAATTGAATCAAATGAAAGTCAAACACATTCAAACAAAGTTATTTGAATCAAATGAAAGTCAAATACATTCTACAAAGCTAATTGAATCAAATGAAAGTCAAGCACATTCAAACAAAGCTATTTGAATCAAATGAGAGTCAAATACATTCAAACAAAGCTAATTAAATCAAATAAAAGTCAAATACATTCTACAAAGTTAATTGAATCATATAAAAGTCAAACTTATTCAAACAAAGCTACTTGAATCAAATGAGAGTCAAATACATTCTACAAAGCTAATTGAATCAAATGAAAGTCAAACACATTCAAACAAAGCTACTTGAATCAAATGAAAGTCAAATACAATCTACAAAGCTAATTGAATCATATGAAAGTCAAACACATTCAAACAAAGCTATTTGAATCAAATGAAAGTCAAACACATTCTACAAAACTAATTGAATTAAATGAAAGTCAAACACATTCAAACAAAGCTAATTGAATCAAATGAAAGTCAAACACATTCAAACAAAGCTTTCGAATGAAATGACAGTCAAATACATTCAACAAAGCTAATTGAATCAAATGAAAGTCAAACACATTCAAACAAAGCTATTTAAATCAAATGAAAGTCAAATACATTCTACAAAGCTAATTAAATCAAATAAAAGTCAAATACATTTTACAAAGCTAATTGAATCAAATGAAAGTCAAACACATTCAAACAAAGCTAATTAAATCAAATAAAAGTAAAATACATTCTACAAAGCTAATTGAATCATATAAAAGTCAAACATATTGAAACAAAGCTACTTGAATCAAATGGAAGTCAAATACATTCTACAAATCTAATTGAATCAAATGACAGTCAAACACATTCAAAATAAGCTATTTGAATCAAATGAAAATCAAATACATTCTACAAAGCTAATTGAATCAAATAAAAGTCAAACACATTCAAACAAAGCTATTTGAATCAAATGAGAGTCAAACACATTCAAACAAAACTAATTGAATCAAATGAGAGTCAAATACATTCAAACAAAGATAATTAAATCAAATAAAAGTCAAATACATTCTACAAAACTAATTGAATCAAATGAAAGTCAAACACATTCAAATAAAGCTATTTGAATTAAATGAAAGTCAAATACATTCTACAAAGCTAATTGTATCAAATGAAAGTCAAACACATTTAAACAAAGCTTTTTGAATCAAATGAAAGTCAAATACATTCTACAAAGCTAATTGAATCAAATGAAAGTCAAACACATTCAAACAAAGTTATTTGTATCAAATGGGAGTCAAATACATTCAAATAAAGCTAATTAAATCAAATTAAAAGACAAATACATTTTACAAAGCTAATTGAATCAAATAAGAATAAAATACATTCTACAAAGCAAATTAAATCAAATAAGAATAAAATACATTCTACAAAGCTAATTGAATCAAATGAAAGTTAAACACATTCAAACAAAGCTATTTGAATGAAATAAAAGTCAAATACATTCTACAAAGCTAATTGAATCAAATGAAAGTCAAACACATTCAAACAAAGCTATTTGAATCAAATGAGAGTCAAATACATTCTACAAAGCTAATTGAATCAAATAAAAAGTCAAACACATTCAAACAAAGCTATTTGAATCAAATGAAAGTCAAACACATTCAAACAAGGTTATTTAAATCAAATGAAAGTGAAATGTATTCTACAAAGCTAATTGAATCAAATGACAGTCAAACACATTCAAAATAAGCTATTTGAATCAAATGAAAATCAAATACATTCTACAAAGCTAATTGAATCAAATAAAAGTCAAACACATTCAAACAAAGCTATTTGAATCAAATGAGAGTCAAACACATTCAAACAAAGCTATTTGAATCAAATGAAATTCAAATACATTCTACAAAGCTAATTAAATTAAATAAAAGTCAAATACATTCTACAAAGCTAATTGAATCAAATGAAAGTCAAACACATTCAAATAAAGCTATTTGAATCAATGAAAGTGAAATACATTCTACAAAGCTAATTGAATCAAATGAAAGTCAAACACATTCAAACAAAGTTATTTGAATCAAATGAAAGTCAAATACATTCTACAAAGCTAATTGAATCAAATGAAAGTCAAGCACATTCAAACAAAGCTATTTGAATCAAATGAGAGTCAAATACATTCAAACAAAGCTAATTAAATCAAATAAAAGTCAAATACATTCTACAAAGTTAATTGAATCATATAAAAGTCAAACTTATTCAAACAAAGCTACTTGAATCAAATGAGAGTCAAATACATTCTACAAAGCTAATTGAATCAAATGAAAGTCAAACACATTCAAACAAAGCTACTTGAATCAAATGAAAGTCAAATACAATCTACAAAGCTAATTGAATCATATGAAAGTCAAACACATTCAAACAAAGCTATTTGAATCAATAAAACACAGTGAGAAACCCTAGATAGAGAAACCCTAGAGAGAGAAACCCTAGAGAGAGAAAGCTTGATTTCTTCCATGGTTGCTTGATTAGTTGGTTCTTTTTCAATTAATCAATTTCAAATGGCTCGAAAGAAAAAGCAGGCCACCCCTGCTCCATCCAGACTCTCTTCTGAAATAGCTGGATCTCTATTTGCTCCGGTTACTGCTGGTTTTCATACGGTGCATGAAGTCTTTGATGAAGGTGACGAGTTGGTTACTCCGGCCCATGGCTTAGTACATTCTTCTGCTGGGAAGATTTCTAAGCGGGATGCGCAAATGTTAGCTCTTAATTTTGGATCAGTAGGCCCTAAAGTGGTGGAAATCGCTACTCCAGCTACTGTTTCATTGCCCAGCACTCAACCGAGTATCTGTCCTGCTCCTCCCTTTAATGATGCTGGGACGGGGAAGAATACAAGTTCAGAGAAGGAATCAGCTGGCGATGCATCTTTCAGTGGAAAATTGAATGCAAAAGGTGTTGGCCTTACCTATGTTGCGCCTCTTATCAAGGACGGTAAGTCAATTGCAGTGCTTCCTGCAAAAGAGGTTGAAGAGGGTACTAAGAAATGGAGGTATGCTATTGTGCTGTATGTTGTTGGGTTTTATCCCACTATTGCGTCTGTTAAGAGGTTTATTGAGGATGAATGGGGTATTCACAGTAAGCCGGATGTTTTTTGGCATGAGGATGGTTACTTTATTATCAATTTGTGTGTTGAAGATGATTCTAATAGTGTTCTGTGTGGTGGACCTTATATGTTTTTTCTGGCAAGCCAGCCATTGTGAAGCAGTGGTCTGAGAAATTTGATTTTAATGTTGAGATCCTCCGCACCATTCCACTATGGGTTAAAATCCCTAACCTTCCTCTTAATTGTTGGGGCCTTGAGACTCTTAGTAGGATTGGGAGTATTCTTGGTGTTCCGATTTGCGCTGACGAATGTACTACAAGGCAATTAAGGGTTACATTTGCTAGGATGTTGATTGAAATTGACATAACCAAACCCTTAGTTAAAACAGTCTGGGTTGAGAGTCCAAAAGGAGAGATGATAGAATTAAAAGTTGAGTATGATTGGTCCCCTCCTTATTGTACCAAATGCAATACAGTAGGGCACATTTGCTCTGAGCCAAAAGCAAACCAGACTAAACAACCAATTAAAAAGCCTCAAGCTCAAGCTTGGGTTCAGAAGGCTACTAGAGAGCAAGTTGATAAGGATGGTTGGGCTACTGTGAGAAGAAGGGGTACTCTGAATGTTGATAAGGTTACTATCCAGACTGCTAACATGTTTGATGCTTTACCTGTTGTAGAGGAAGGTCCTGTGGTGCAAGATAAACCTAGCGGGGGTGGGCCCCCTCCACAGACATGATAATTACAGTTTGGAATGTTAGGGGTCTCAATGATCCCTCTAAGATAGCTGATGTTAGGCAGCTTCTTAGTAGAACCAAAAGTGATATAGTTTGTCTTCTGGAAACTAGAGTTAAACCTCATAGAAGTAGTGTTGTTCAGAATAAGATTGGCTTTGGGCTTTCTTGGGTTTGTAATTATTATGAGTCTAGCAAAGGAAGAATATGGCTTGGTTGGATGAAGGATAGAACTCATGTACAAGTTCATGCTGTTCACACTCAGTTCATTCATTGCACTGTTAGTAATGTTGATTATAGTAAGCAGTTTATCATCTCCTTCGTATATGGGCTTCATAGCATCTCTGACAGGAAAGGTCTGTGGACTGGAATTAAAGCTCTGGGCTCTACTAGCTTACCTTCGTTATGCACTGGTGATTTTAATTCCATTTTGGCGATTGAAGATAGGGTTAATGGCAACAATGTTACTGATTATGAAACCCGTGATTTTAAGGATTTTGTGGATCATATGAATTTTGTGGAAATAAAAAGTAAGGGTCCTTATTTTTCCTGGACTAATAAGGCGCACAATGAACCTAGAACCCTTACCAGAATTGACAGAGGGTTAGTGAATTTTGAATGGCTTGTTGAATTTCCTAATGTTGAGGCTCAGTTTTTAGCCCCTTCCCTTTCGGATCACTCCCCTCTTCTTTATGAAGTCTTTCCTGCCCTGCCAGGTAAAGGAAAACCCTTTCGGTTCTTTAATTGTCTCACTTCCCACCCGGACTTTCAGTCTATTGTGCATAGTGTTTGGAGTGAGGGTGTGTCTGGTAGTGCTATGCAGAGAGTTTGGACTAAACTGAAGCTTCTTAAGGCCCATCTTAAAACTCTTAACAGGAATTCCTTTTCTAAAGTGGATAAACGGGTGGCTGACAGTCAGCAGGCTCTTATTGATTTGCAAGATCTAATGGCTCTTAACCCTACTGATGTCTCCCTTGCTGGTCAGGAAAATGTTGTTATTGATGATCTTAAGTATTGGCGGTCTGTGCAGGAAAGCATATATAGGCAAAAGTCTAGAATAGACTGGGTGTCCCTTGGAGATTCGAATACTAAATTCTTCTTTGCCATGATGAAACACAGACAATCTCGAAACAGAATTGATTCTATGCTTACTGAGAGTAATACCTTGCTTAGAGATCCCGGGGATATCGAAGCTGAAGTTCTTAGGTTTTACAAGCAGCTCATGGGTTCTGCCTCTGCTTCTTTACTCTCTGTTGATATCACTACTATGAGAAAAGGTAAGCGCCTATCTGCTGATGCTCAAAATTTCCTTGTTGCCCCAATTACTAATGTTGAAATTGATTCTGCTATTAATGGGATTCATGATGACAAGTCTCCCGGGATTGATGGTTTTAATAGCAAATTTTTTAAATCCGTATGGGATTTTATTAAGTTTGATATTTATGAGGCTGTTCACTCTTTTTTTGATTCGGGTGTGATGAATACTAATTGGAACTGTACTACTTTGACCTTAATTCCTAAAGTTCAAAATCCCTCGTATGTCAAAGATTACAGGCCTATTGCTTGCTGTACTGTGTTGTACAAAATCATTTCCAAAGTTTTGACTTCCAGGCTTGCTAAAATTGTTGGTGATATCATTGATGATTCTCAGGCCGGTTTCATCCCCGGTAAACACATTGGTGATAATATCCTTCTTGCTACCGAGCTAATAAAGGGGTATAGTCATAAATTTATTTCTCCTAGATGTATGATTAAAGTTGATTTGCAGAAGGCTTATGATTCAGTTGAATGGATTTTTTTGAAAACTGTAATGGAAGAGTTAGGCTTTCCTGGTTTGTTTATTAGGTGGATCATGAGCTGTATTTCGACTGTTTCATTTTCTATTCTCATTAATGGGTCCCCTACTCTTCCTTTCAAGGCTAAGAAGGGCCTTAGGCAAGGTGATCCAATGTCTCCTTTTCTCTTTGCTTTGGGCATGGAATACTTGTCAAGATGTCTTCATGAATTAAGCTCGATGCCTGACTTTAATTTCCATCCTAGATGTGAGAAGCTCTCTCTTGTTCATCTTATGTTTGCCGATGATTTACTGTTATTTGCTAGAGCTGACGAGGCTTCCATTAGTATGCTTCTTAATGCTTTCAGGAAGTTCTCTCTTGCTTCAGGTTTGATTGCCAATTTGGGTAAGAGTGAGGTCTACTTTGGGGGTGTTCCTGATTCTGTCCAAGCCTCTTTACTTCAGATTCTTGGTATGTCTGCTGGTTCCCTCCCCTTTAAGTATTTAGGGGTGCCCTTATCTTCCAAGAAACTCACAATTCAACAATGTAAACCTCTTGTGACAAGGATCACTAGCAGAATTGAATCGTGGGTTACTAGATTCTTGTCTTATGCTGGTAGATTACAGCTTATTAAAAGTGTCTTATTTGGTATTCAGACCTACTGGGCTCAGATTTTCGTCCTTCCCAAGAAAATAATTTGTGAAATTGAAAGTAGGTTTAAAGCCTTCTTATGGACTGGTTCGGCTAACCCTTCCAGGAAAGCCTTGGTTGCTTGGAACACTGTTTGCCTTCCGAGGTCATGTGGGGGATGGAATATTATTTCCTTGTATGAATGGAATATTTCTGCTATTTGTAAGCTTTTATGGGACATTGCTAATAAATCGGATTCTCTTTGGGTGAAATGGATTCATAGTTATTATTTCAAAAATTGTGAATTCTGGTCTGGTAATGTTCCAAATAAATGCTCCTGGAACTTGAGGAGAATTTTGAAATGCAGGAAAGTCATTGATGATCTTGGAGGTTGGAATTCATTATTGAAGAATAATAGAGTGCAAATTAAAAAAGTCTATGGGAGGCTTAGGCAACATGCTGAGAAAGTTTCATGGAGAAGGGTTGTCTGTTATAATACTGCTTCTCCCAGAAGCATTTTTATCCTGTGGCTTGCTTGTTGTAATAAGCTTTTAACTAAAGACCGATTGCTCAAATGGTTGCCAGGTTGTGACCCTACTTGCCTTCTTTGTCTTCAGAATCAGGAGAATGTACAACATCTCTTCTTTCTCTGTCATTACTCTAGTAGAATATGGGGAAAATTGCTAGCTTTGCTCAATGTTCACAGGCCTGTCCTAGGGTTTGATCGAGAAATTGAGTGGGCTGTCAAGCACTGTAGGAAGGCAACAGCTACAGGCAGGTTGCACCTTATGCTGCTTGCTGAAGCGGTATATCATATCTGGATTCAAAGAAATAATGTTGTCTTTAATGGAGTTTGCGACCCTGTTGACAGTGTTGTTAGGAGCATTATCTTCAAAGTTTCCTGTAGATGTCAAAATGCTGACAGGAACAAGCTCCTGCTTTAGACTGTCTGGTTGCTTGTTTCCGCCCTGCTCTTGGCTGTCTGCAGAGATTTGCTCAGGGGTGCATACACCTGGCTTGTTGAGTTGATGCTATTCCTGTTTGCCGTGTAGTGTTATACTCAACCTGATGTGTTTTGTTTCTAGTTACTGGTGTTGTTTTTTTTTTTTTTAGATGCTGTTTTTGCTTCTGTTTTCTTGAGCTAGGTGGTCTGGGTTACTGTCAGGCTGCAGGTTTTTCCTGCTGACCTTGTTTCTGGCTGCTGCTGAAGATTCTGGAAGCTGCTTCTCTTTCTGCCTGCTGCTGCTTTGTTGCGTGTTGTAGCTGTTGCTGTTGACAGGTTGATGGTGCAGGGTTCTCTGATCCTGCATTGTTCTGGTGCTAGCTGCTTTTGGCTGTTTTGACTGTAGTTGCTCGCTTGTTGCTGCTGTTATCTGTTGCTATTCTGTTTTGATGCTGTTGGGGGCTGTTTCTTTGGCTTTTCAGCAGCTGGTTGGATTTAGTGCAGTATTGGCTTGATGTTTTCTGTGAGCTGCTGTTTTGGTTCATTTTCTTATTGGTGTACGCGTGGCTCTTTTGCTTGGCTATTGTCAGTTAGTGTAGGCCTCCTTTTTGTCTTGCTGGTTTTGTTTTCCTTTTCTTTTGTTTATGTCAGGGGTGCTTTTTTGGTTTTGTTCCTTGTTTTGTTTGGTCTCTTTTGTCCTGTTCCTCTGGTTTCGGGTAATCCTCCTAGAGGGTAGCCCGTTTCCTTTGAGTTCAGATGGGTCGTGTTTTGGTCCCGGGTCTCTTGGAACCCTTCCTAGAAGGTGGCCTAGAGGCTTTGGACCTTGACCGGGGTTGGCGTGCCCTTGTGGGCTTGTGTTGTTTTGGGGTTTAGGCCGGTTGGCTATCTGTTTTTTTCTTGTTGGTTTTCAGCTTCCTTTTGGTAATCAAAATTTCTATTTACCAAAAAAAAAAAAAGCTATTTGAATCAAATGAAAGTCAAACACATTCTACAAAACTAATTGAATTAAATGAAAGTCAAACACATTCAAACAAATCTAATTGAATCAAATGAAAGTCAAACACATTCAAACAAAGCTAATTGAATCAAATGAAAGTCAAACACATTCAAACAAAGCTATTTGAATCAAATGAAAGTCAAACACATTCAAACAAAGCTATTTGAATCAAATGAAAGTTAATACATTCTACAAAGCTAATTAAATCAAATAAAAGTAAAATACATTCTACAAAGCTAATTGAATCATATAAAAGTCAAACATATTCAAACAAAGCTACTTGAATCAAATGGAAGTCAAATACATTCTACAAAGCTAATTGAATCAAATGAAAGTCAAACACAATCAAACAAAGCTATTTGAATCAAATGAGAGTCAAATACATTCTACAAAGCTAATTGAATAAAATGAAAGTCAAACACATTTAAACAAAGCTATTTGAATCAAATGAAAGTCAAACATATTCAATCAAAGCTATTTGAATCAAATGAAAGTCAAATACATTCTACAAAGTTATTTGAATCAAATGAGAAACAAATACATTCAAACAAAGCAAATTAATTGAAATAAAAGTCAAATACATTCTACAAAGCTAATTGAATAAAAAAAAAGTCAAATACATTCAAACAAAGCTATTGGAATAAAATAAAAGTCAAATACATTCTACAAAGCTATTTGAATCAAATGAAAGTCAAATACATTCAAACAAAGCTATTTTAATCAAATGAGAGTCAAATACATTCAACCAAGGCTAATTAAATCAAATAAAAGTAAAATACATTCTACAAAGCTAATTGAATCAAATGAAAGTCAAACACATTCAAACAAAGCTATTTGAATCAAATGAAAGTCAAACATATTCAATCGAGGATATTTGAATCAAATGAAAGTCAAATACATTCTACAAAGCTATTTGAATCAAATGAAAGTCAAATACATTCTACAAAGGTATTTGAATCAAATGAGAGTCAAATACATTCAAACAAAGCAAATTAAATCAAATAAGAATCGAATACATTCTACAAAGCTAATGGAATCAAATGAAAATTAAACACGTTCAAACAAAGCTATTTGAATGAAATAAAAGTCAAATACATTCAACAAAGCTAATTGAATCAAATGAAAGTCAAACACATTCAAACAAAGCTATTTGAATCAAATGAAAGTCAAACACATTCAAACAAAGCTATTTGAATCAAATGAAAGTCAATACATTCTACAAAGCTAATTAAATCAAATAAAAGTAAAATACATTCTACAAAGCTAATTGAATCATATCAAAGTCAAACATATTCAAACAAAGCTACTTGAATCAAATGGAAGTCAAATACATTCTACAAAGCTAATTGAATCAAATGAAAGTCAAACACATTCAAACAAAGCTATTTGAATCAAATGAGAGTCAAATACATTCTACAAAGCTAATTGAATCAAATGAAAGTGAAACACATTCAAACAAAGCTATTTGAATCAAATGAGAGTCAAATACATTCTACAAAGCAAATTAAATCAAATAAGAATAAAATACATTCTACAAAGCTAATTGAATCAAATGAAAGTTAAACACATTCAAACAAAACTATTTGAATGAAATAAAAGTCAAATACTTTCTACAAAGCTAATTGAATCAAATGAAAGTCAAACACATTCAAACAAAGCTAATTGAATCAAATGAAAGTCAAACACATTCAAACAAAGCTAATTGAATCAAATGAAAGTCAAACACATTCAAACAAAGCTATTTGAATCAAATGAAAGTCAAACACATTCAAACAAAGCTATTTGAATCAAATGAAAGTCAATACATTCTACAAAGCTAATTAAATCAAATAAAAGTAAAATACATTCTACAAAGCTAATTGAATCATATAAAAGTCAAACATATTCAAACAAAGCTACTTGAATCAAATGGAAGTCAAATACATTCTACAAAGCTAATTGAATCAAATGAAAGTCAAACACATTCAAACAAAGCTATTTGAATCAAATGAGAGTCAAATACATTCTACAAAGCTAATTGAATCAAATGAAAGTCAAACACATTTAAACAAAGCTATTTGAATCAAATGAAAGTCAAACATATTCAATCAAAGCTATTTGAATCAAATGAAAGTCAAATACATTCTACAAAGTTTGAATCAAATGAAAGTCAAACACATTCAAACAAAGCTATTTGAATCAAATGAGAGTCAAATACATTCTACAAAGCAAATTAAATCAAATAAGAATAAAATACATTCTACAAAGCTAATTGAATCAAATGAAAGTTAAACACATTCAAACAAAGCTATTTGAATGAAATAAAAGTCAAATACTTTCTACAAAGCTAATTGAATCAAAAGAAAGTCAAACACATTCAAACAAAGCTATTTGAATCAAATGAAAATCAAACACATTCAAACAAAGCTATTTGAATCAAATGAAAGTCAAATACATTCAAACAAAGCTATTTTAATCAAATGAGAGTCAAATACATTCAACCAAGGCTAATTAAATCAAATAAAAGTAAAATACATTCTACAAAGCTAATTGAATCAAATGAAAGTCAAACACATTCAAACAAAGCTATTTGAATCAAATGAAAGTCAAACATATTCAATCGAGGATATTTGAATCAAATGAAAGTCAAATACATTCTACAAAGCTATTTGAATCAAATGAAAGTCAAATACATTCTACAAAGGTATTTGAATCAAATGAGAGTCAAATACATTCAAACAAAGCAAATTAAATCAAATAAGAATCGAATACATTCTACAAAGCTAATGGAATCAAATGAAAGTTAAACACGTTCAAACAAAGCTATTTGAATGAAATAAAAGTCAAATACATTCAACAAAGCTAATTGAATCAAATGAAAGTCAAACACATTCAAACAAAGCTATTTGAATCAAATGAAAGTCAAACACATTCAAACAAAGCTATTTGAATCAAATGAAAGTCAATACATTCTACAAAGCTAATTAAATCAAATAAAAGTAAAATACATTCTACAAAGCTAATTGAATCATATCAAAGTCAAACATATTCAAACAAAGCTACTTGAATCAAATGGAAGTCAAATACATTCTACAAAGCTAATTTAATCAAATGAAAGTCAAACACATTCAAACAAAGCTATTTGAATCAAATGAGAGTCAAATACATTCTACAAAGCTAATTGAATCAAATGAAAGTCAAACACATTCAAACAAAGCCATTTGAATCAAATGAGAGTCAAATACATTCTACAAAGCAAATTAAATCAAATAAGAATAAAATACATTCTACAAAGCTAATTGAATCAAATGAAAGTTAAACACATTCAAACAAAACTATTTGAATGAAATAAAAGTCAAATACTTTCTACAAAGCTAATTGAATCAAATGAAAGTCAAACACATTCAAACAAAGCTAATTGAATCAAATGAAAGTCAAACACATTCAAACAAAGCTAATTGAATCAAATGAAAGTCAAACACATTCAAACAAAGCTATTTGAATCAAATGAAAGTCAAACACATTCAAACAAAGCTATTTGAATCAAATGAAAGTCAATACATTCTACAAAGCTAATTAAATCAAATAAAAGTAAAATACATTCTACAAAGCTAATTGAATCATATAAAAGTCAAACATATTCAAACAAAGCTACTTGAATCAAATGGAAGTCAAATACATTCTACAAAGCTAATTGAATCAAATGAAAGTCAAACACATTCAAACAAAGCTATTTGAATCAAATGAGAGTCAAATACATTCTACAAAGCTAATTGAATCAAATGAAAGTCAAACACATTTAAACAAAGCTATTTGAATCAAATGAAAGTCAAACATATTCAATCAAAGCTATTTGAATCAAATGAAAGTCAAATACATTCTACAAAGTTTGAATCAAATGAAAGTCAAACACATTCAAACAAAGCTATTTGAATCAAATGAGAGTCAAATACATTCTACAAAGCAAATTAAATCAAATAAGAATAAAATACATTCTACAAAGCTAATTGAATCGAATGAAAGTTAAACACATTCAAACAAAGCTATTTGAATGAAATAAAAGTCAAATACTTTCTACAAATCTAATTGAATCAAATGAAAGTCAAACACATTCAAACAAAGCTATTTGAATCAAATGAAAATCAAACACATTCAAACAAAGCTATTTGAATCAAATGAAAGTCAAATACATTCTACAAAGTTATTTGAATCAAATGAGAAACAAATACATTCAAACAAAGCAAATTAATTGAAATAAAAGTCAAATGCATTCTACAAAGCTAGTTGAATCAAAAAAAAGTCAAATACATTCAAACAAAGCTATTGGAATAAAATAAAAGTCAAATACATTCTACAAAGCTATTTGAATCAAATGAAAGTCAAATACATTCTACAAAGGTATTTGAATCAAATGAGAGTCAAATACATTCAAACAAAGCAAATTAAATCAAATAAGAATCGAATACATTCTACAAAGCTAATGGAATCAAATGAAAGTTAAACACATTCAAACAAAGCTATTTGAATGAAATAAAAGTCAAATACATTCAACAAAGCTAATTGAATCAAATGAAAGTCAAACACATTCAAACAAAGCTATTTGAATCAAATGAAAGTCAAACACATTCAAACAAAACTATTTGAATCAAATGAAAGTCAATACATTCTACAAAGCTAATTAAATCAAATAAAAGTAAAATACATTCTACAAAGCTAATTCAATCATATAAAAGTCAAACATATTCAAACAAAGCTACTTGAATCAAATGGAAGTCAAATACATTCTACAAAGCTAATTGAATCAAATGAAAGTCAAACACATTCAAACAAAGCTATTTGAATCAAATGAGAGTCAAATACATTCTACAAAGCTAATTGAATCAAATGAAAGTCAAACACATTCAAACAAAGCTATTTGAATCAAATGAGAGTCAAATACATTCTACAAAGCAAATTAAATCAAATAAGAATAAAATACATTCTACAAAGCTAATTGAATCAAATGGAAGTTAAACACATTCAAACAAAGCTATTTGAATGAAATAAAAGTCAAATACTTTCTACAAAGCTAATTGAATCAAATGAAAGTCAAACACATTCAAACAAAGCTATTTGAATCAAATGAAAATCAAACACATTCAAACAAACCTATTTGAATCAAATGAAAGTCAAATACATTCTACAAAGCTATTTGAATCAGATGAAAGTCAAATACATTCTACGAAGTTATTTGAATCACATGAGAAACAAATACATTCAAACAAAGCAAATTAAATGAAATAAAAGTCAAATACATTCTACAAAACTAATTGAATCAAATGAAAGTCAAATACATTCAAACAAAGCTATTGGAATCAAATAAAAGTAAAATACATTCTACAAAGCTAATTGAATCAAATGAAAGTCAAACACGTTCAAACAAAGCTATTTGAATCAAATGAGAGTCAAATACATTCTACAAAGCTAATTGAATCAAATGAAAGTCAAACACATTCAAACAAAGCTATTTGAATCAAATGAAAGTCAAACATATTAAATCAAAGCTATTTGAATCAAATGAAAGTCAAATACATTCTACAAAGTTAATTGAATTAAAAGAAAGTCAAACACATTCAAACAAAACTATTTGAATCAAATGAAAGTCAAATACATTCTACAAAGCTATTTGAATCAAATGAAAGTCAAATACATTCTACAAAGGTATTTGAATCAAATGAGAGTCAAATACATTCAAACAAAGCAAATTATATCAAATAAGAATCAAATACATTCTACAAAGCTAATGGAATCAAATGAAAGTCAAATACATTCTACAAAGTTATTTGAATCAAATGAGAAACAAATACATTCAAACAAAGCAAATTAATTGAAATAAAAGTCAAATACATTCTACAAAGCTAATTGAATAAAAAAAAAGTCAAATACATTCAAACAAAGCTATTGGAATAAAATAAAAGTCAAATACATTCTACAAAGCTATTTGAATCAAATGAAAGTCAAATACATTCAAACAAAGCTATTTTAATCAAATGAGAGTCAAATACATTCAACCAAGGCTAATTAAATCAAATAAAAGTAAAATACATTCTACAAAGCTAATTGAATCAAATGAAAGTCAAACACATTCAAACAAAGCTATTTGAATCAAATGAAAGTCAAACATATTCAATCGAGGATATTTGAATCAAATGAAAGTCAAATACATTCTACAAAGCTATTTGAATCAAATGAAAGTCAAATACATTCTACAAAGGTATTTGAATCAAATGAGAGTCAAATACATTCAAACAAAGCAAATTAAATCAAATAAGAATCGAATACATTCTACAAAGCTAATGGAATCAAATGAAAATTAAACACGTTCAAACAAAGCTATTTGAATGAAATAAAAGTCAAATACATTCAACAAAGCTAATTGAATCAAATGAAAGTCAAACACATTCAAACAAAGCTATTTGAATCAAATGAAAGTCAAACACATTCAAACAAAACTATTTGAATCAAATGAAAGTCAATACATTCTACAAAGCTAATTAAATCAAATAAAAGTAAAATACATTCTACAAAGCTAATTGAATCATATAAAAGTCAAACATATTCAAACAAAGCTACTTGAATCAAATGGAAGTCAAATACATTCTACAAAGCTAATTGAATCAAATGAAAGTCAAACACATTCAAACAAAGCTATTTGAATCAAATGAGAGTCAAATACATTCTACAAAGCTAATTGAATCAAATGAAAGTCAAACACATTCAAACAAAGCTATTTGAATCAAATGAGAGTCAAATACATTCTACAAAGCAAATTAAATCAAATAAGAATAAAATACATTCTACAAAGCTAATTGAATCAAATGAAAGTTAAACACATTCAAACAAAACTATTTGAATGAAATAAAAGTCAAATACTTTCTACAAAGCTAATTGAATCAAATAAAAGTCAAACACATTCAAACAAAGCTAATTGAATCAAATGAAAGTTAAACACATTCAAACAAAGCTAATTGAATCAAATGAAAGTCAAACACATTCAAACAAAGCTATTTGAATCAAATGAAAGTCAAACACATTCAAACAAAGCTATTTGAATCAAATGAAAGTCAATACATTCTACAAAGCTAATTAAATCAAATAAAAGTAAAATACATTCTACAAAGCTAATTGAATCATATAAAAGTCAAACATATTCAAACAAAGCTACTTGAATCAAATGGAAGTCAAATACATTCTACAAAGCTAATTGAATCAAATGAAAGTCAAACACATTCAAACAAAGCTATTTGAATCAAATGAGAGTCAAATACATTCTACAAAGCTAATTGAATCAAATGAAAGTCAAACACATTTAAACAAAGCTATTTGAATCAAATGAAAGTCAAACATATTCAATCAAAGCTATTTGAATCAAATGAAAGTCAAATACATTCTACAAAGTTTGAATCAAATGAAAGTCAAACACATTCAAACAAAGCTATTTGAATCAAATGAGAGTCAAATACATTCTACAAAGCAAATTAAATCAAATAAGAATAAAATACATTCTACAAAGCTAATTGAATCAAATGAAAGTTAAACACATTCAAACAAAGCTATTTGAATGAAATAAAAGTCAAATACTTTCTACAAAGCTAATTGAATCAAAAGAAAGTCAAACACATTCAAACAAAGCTATTTGAATCAAATGAAAATCAAACACATTCAAACAAAGCTATTTGAATCAAATGAAAGTCAAATACATTCAAACAAAGCTATTTTAATCAAATGAGAGTCAAATACATTCAACCAAGGCTAATTAAATCAAATAAAAGTAAAATACATTCTACAAAGCTAATTGAATCAAATGAAAGTCAAACACATTCAAACAAAGCTATTTGAATCAAATGAAAGTCAAACATATTCAATCGAGGATATTTGAATCAAATGAAAGTCAAATACATTCTACAAAGCTATTTGAATCAAATGAAAGTCAAATACATTCTACAAAGGTATTTGAATCAAATGAGAGTCAAATACATTCAAACAAAGCAAATTTAATCAAATAAGAATCGAATACATTCTACAAAGCTAATGGAATCAAATGAAAGTTAAACACGTTCAAACAAAGCTATTTGAATGAAATAAAAGTCAAATACATTCAACAAAGCTAATTGAATCAAATGAAAGTCAAACACATTCAAACAAAGCTATTTGAATCAAATGAAAGTCAAACACATTCAAACAAAGCTATTTGAATCAAATGAAAGTCAATACATTCTACAAAGCTAATTAAATCAAATAAAAGTAAAATACATTCTACAAAGCTAATTGAATCATATCAAAGTCAAACATATTCAAACAAAGCTACTTGAATCAAATGGAAGTCAAATACATTCTACAAAGCTAATTTAATCAAATGAAAGTCAAACACATTCAAACAAAGCTATTTGAATCAAATGAGAGTCAAATACATTCTACAAAGCTAATTGAATCAAATGAAAGTCAAACACATTCAAACAAAGCCATTTGAATCAAATGAGAGTCAAATACATTCTACAAAGCAAATTAAATCAAATAAGAATAAAATACATTCTACAAAGCTAATTGAATCAAATGAAAGTTAAACACATTCAAACAAAACTATTTGAATGAAATAAAAGTCAAATACTTTCTACAAAGCTAATTGAATCAAATGAAAGTCAAACACATTCAAACAAAGCTAATTGAATCAAATGAAAGTCAAACACATTCAAACAAAGCTAATTGAATCAAATGAAAGTCAAACACATTCAAACAAAGCTATTTGAATCAAATGAAAGTCAAACACATTCAAACAAAGCTATTTGAATCAAATGAAAGTCAATACATTCTACAAAGCTAATTAAATCAAATAAAAGTAAAATACATTCTACAAAGCTAATTGAATCATATAAAAGTCAAACATATTCAAACAAAGCTACTTGAATCAAATGGAAGTCAAATACATTCTACAAAGCTAATTGAATCAAATGAAAGTCAAACACATTCAAACAAAGCTATTTGAATCAAATGAGAGTCAAATACATTCTACAAAGCTAATTGAATCAAATGAAAGTCAAACACATTTAAACAAAGCTATTTGAATCAAATGAAAGTCAAACATATTCAATCAAAGCTATTTGAATCAAATGAAAGTCAAATACATTCTACAAAGTTTGAATCAAATGAAAGTCAAACACATTCAAACAAAGCTATTTGAATCAAATGAGAGTCAAATACATTCTACAAAGCAAATTAAATCAAATAAGAATAAAATACATTCTACAAAGCTAATTGAATCGAATGAAAGTTAAACACATTCAAACAAAGCTATTTGAATGAAATAAAAGTCAAATACTTTCTACAAATCTAATTGAATCAAATGAAAGTCAAACACATTCAAACAAAGCTATTTGAATCAAATGAAAATCAAACACATTCAAACAAAGCTATTTGAATCAAATGAAAGTCAAATACATTCTACAAAGTTATTTGAATCAAATGAGAAACAAATACATTCAAACAAAGCAAATTAATTGAAATAAAAGTCAAATGCATTCTACAAAGCTAGTTGAATCAAAAAAAAGTCAAATACATTCAAACAAAGCTATTGGAATAAAATAAAAGTCAAATACATTCTACAAAGCTATTTGAATCAAATGAAAGTCAAATACATTCAAACAAAGCTATTTTAATCAAATGAGAGTCAAATACATTCAACCAAGGCTAATTAAATCAAATAAAAGTAAAATACATTCTACAAAGCTAATTGAATCAAATGAAAGTCAAACACATTCAAACAAAGCTATTTGAATCAAATGAAAGTCAAACATATTCAATCGAGGATATTTGAATCAAATGAAAGTCAAATACATTCTACAAAGCTATTTGAATCAAATGAAAGTCAAATACATTCTACAAAGGTATTTGAATCAAATGAGAGTCAAATACATTCAAACAAAGCAAATTTAATCAAATAAGAATCGAATACATTCTACAAAGCTAATGGAATCAAATGAAAGTTAAACACGTTCAAACAAAGCTATTTGAATGAAATAAAAGTCAAATACATTCAACAAAGCTAATTGAATCAAATGAAAGTCAAACACATTCAAACAAAGCTATTTGAATCAAATGAAAGTCAAACACATTCAAACAAAGCTATTTGAATCAAATGAAAGTCAATACATTCTACAAAGCTAATTAAATCAAATAAAAGTAAAATACATTCTACAAAGCTAATTGAATCATATGGAAGTTAAACACATTCAAACAAAGCTATTTGAATGAAATAAAAGTCAAATACTTTGTACAAAGCTAATTGAATCAAATGAAAGTCAAACACATTCAAACAAAGCTATTTGAATCAAATGAAAATCAAACACATTCAAACAAACCTATTTGAATCAAATGAAAGTCAAATACATTCTACAAAGCTATTTGAATCAGATGAAAGTCAAATACATTCTACGAAGTTATTTGAATCACATGAGAAACAAATACATTCAAACAAAGCAAATTAAATGAAATAAAAGTCAAATACATTCTACAAAGCTAATTGAATCAAATGAAAGTCAAATACATTCAAACAAAGCTATTGGAATCAAATAAAAGTAAAATACATTCTACAAAGCTAATTGAATCAAATGAAAGTCAAACACATTCAAACAAAGCTATTTGAATCAAATGAGAGTCAAATACATTCTACAAAGCTAATTGAATCAAATGAAAGTCAAACACATTTAAACAAAGCTATTTGAATCAAATGAAAGTCAAACATATTCAATCAAAGCTATTTGAATCAAATGAAAGTCAAATACATTCTACAAAGTTTGAATCAAATGAAAGTCAAACACATTCAAACAAAGCTATTTGAATCAAATGAGAGTCAAATACATTCTACAAAGCAAATTAAATCAAATAAGAATAAAATACATTCTACAAAGCTAATTGAATCAAATGAAAGTTAAACACATTCAAACAAAGCTATTTGAATGAAATAAAAGTCAAATACTTTCTACAAAGCTAATTGAATCAAAAGAAAGTCAAACACATTCAAACAAAGCTATTTGAATCAAATGAAAATCAAACACATTCAAACAAAGCTATTTGAATCAAATGAAAGTCAAATACATTCAAACAAAGCTATTTTAATCAAATGAGAGTCAAATACATTCAACCAAGGCTAATTAAATCAAATAAAAGTAAAATACATTCTACAAAGCTAATTGAATCAAATGAAAGTCAAACACATTCAAACAAAGCTATTTGAATCAAATGAAAGTCAAACATATTCAATCGAGGATATTTGAATCAAATGAAAGTCAAATACATTCTACAAAGCTATTTGAATCAAATGAAAGTCAAATACATTCTACAAAGGTATTTGAATCAAATGAGAGTCAAATACATTCAAACAAAGCAAATTTAATCAAATAAGAATCGAATACATTCTACAAAGCTAATGGAATCAAATGAAAGTTAAACACGTTCAAACAAAGCTATTTGAATGAAATAAAAGTCAAATACATTCAACAAAGCTAATTGAATCAAATGAAAGTCAAACACATTCAAACAAAGCTATTTGAATCAAATGAAAGTCAAACACATTCAAACAAAGCTATTTGAATCAAATGAAAGTCAATACATTCTACAAAGCTAATTAAATCAAATAAAAGTAAAATACATTCTACAAAGCTAATTGAATCATATCAAAGTCAAACATATTCAAACAAAGCTACTTGAATCAAATGGAAGTCAAATACATTCTACAAAGCTAATTTAATCAAATGAAAGTCAAACACATTCAAACAAAGCTATTTGAATCAAATGAGAGTCAAATACATTCTACAAAGCTAATTGAATCAAATGAAAGTCAAACACATTCAAACAAAGCCATTTGAATCAAATGAGAGTCAAATACATTCTACAAAGCAAATTAAATCAAATAAGAATAAAATACATTCTACAAAGCTAATTGAATCAAATGAAAGTTAAACACATTCAAACAAAACTATTTGAATGAAATAAAAGTCAAATACTTTCTACAAAGCTAATTGAATCAAATGAAAGTCAAACACATTCAAACAAAGCTAATTGAATCAAATGAAAGTCAAACACATTCAAACAAAGCTAATTGAATCAAATGAAAGTCAAACACATTCAAACAAAGCTATTTGAATCAAATGAAAGTCAAACACATTCAAACAAAGCTATTTGAATCAAATGAAAGTCAATACATTCTACAAAGCTAATTAAATCAAATAAAAGTAAAATACATTCTACAAAGCTAATTGAATCATATAAAAGTCAAACATATTCAAACAAAGCTACTTGAATCAAATGGAAGTCAAATACATTCTACAAAGCTAATTGAATCAAATGAAAGTCAAACACATTCAAACAAAGCTATTTGAATCAAATGAGAGTCAAATACATTCTACAAAGCTAATTGAATCAAATGAAAGTCAAACACATTTAAACAAAGCTATTTGAATCAAATGAAAGTCAAACATATTCAATCAAAGCTATTTGAATCAAATGAAAGTCAAATACATTCTACAAAGTTTGAATCAAATGAAAGTCAAACACATTCAAACAAAGCTATTTGAATCAAATGAGAGTCAAATACATTCTACAAAGCAAATTAAATCAAATAAGAATAAAATACATTCTACAAAGCTAATTGAATCGAATGAAAGTTAAACACATTCAAACAAAGCTATTTGAATGAAATAAAAGTCAAATACTTTCTACAAATCTAATTGAATCAAATGAAAGTCAAACACATTCAAACAAAGCTATTTGAATCAAATGAAAATCAAACACATTCAAACAAAGCTATTTGAATCAAATGAAAGTCAAATACATTCTACAAAGTTATTTGAATCAAATGAGAAACAAATACATTCAAACAAAGCAAATTAATTGAAATAAAAGTCAAATGCATTCTACAAAGCTAGTTGAATCAAAAAAAAGTCAAATACATTCAAACAAAGCTATTGGAATAAAATAAAAGTCAAATACATTCTACAAAGCTATTTGAATCAAATGAAAGTCAAATACATTCAAACAAAGCTATTTTAATCAAATGAGAGTCAAATACATTCAACCAAGGCTAATTAAATCAAATAAAAGTAAAATACATTCTACAAAGCTAATTGAATCAAATGAAAGTCAAACACATTCAAACAAAGCTATTTGAATCAAATGAAAGTCAAACATATTCAATCGAGGATATTTGAATCAAATGAAAGTCAAATACATTCTACAAAGCTATTTGAATCAAATGAAAGTCAAATACATTCTACAAAGGTATTTGAATCAAATGAGAGTCAAATACATTCAAACAAAGCAAATTTAATCAAATAAGAATCGAATACATTCTACAAAGCTAATGGAATCAAATGAAAGTTAAACACGTTCAAACAAAGCTATTTGAATGAAATAAAAGTCAAATACATTCAACAAAGCTAATTGAATCAAATGAAAGTCAAACACATTCAAACAAAGCTATTTGAATCAAATGAAAGTCAAACACATTCAAACAAAGCTATTTGAATCAAATGAAAGTCAATACATTCTACAAAGCTAATTAAATCAAATAAAAGTAAAATACATTCTACAAAGCTAATTGAATCATATGGAAGTTAAACACATTCAAACAAAGCTATTTGAATGAAATAAAAGTCAAATACTTTGTACAAAGCTAATTGAATCAAATGAAAGTCAAACACATTCAAACAAAGCTATTTGAATCAAATGAAAATCAAACACATTCAAACAAACCTATTTGAATCAAATGAAAGTCAAATACATTCTATAAAGCTATTTGAATCAGATGAAAGTCAAATACATTCTACGAAGTTATTTGAATCACATGAGAAACAAATACATTCAAACAAAGCAAATTAAATGAAATAAAAGTCAAATACATTCTACAAAGCTAATTGAATCAAATGAAAGTCAAATACATTCAAACAAAGCTATTGGAATCAAATAAAAGTAAAATACATTCTACAAAGCTAATTGAATCAAATGAAAGTCAAACACGTTCAAACAAAGCTATTTGAATCAAATGAGAGTCAAATACATTCTACAAAGCTAATTGAATCAAATGAAAGTCAAACACATTCAAACAAAGCTATTTGAATCAAATGAAAGTCAAACATATTAAATCAAAGCTATTTGAATCAAATGAAAGTCAAATACATTCTACAAAGTTAATTGAATTAAAAGAAAGTCAAACACATTAAAACAAAACTATTTGAATCAAATGAAAGTCAAATACATTCTACAAAGCTATTTGAATCAAATGAAAGTCAAATACATTCTACAAAGGTATTTGAATCAAATGAGAGTCAAATACATTCAAACAAAGCAAATTATATCAAATAAGAATCAAATACATTCTACAAAGCTAATGGAATCAAATGAAAGTTAAACACATTCAAACAAAGCTATTTGAATGAAATAAAAGTCAAATACATTCAACAAAGCTAATTGAATCAAATGAAAGTCAAACACATTCAAACAAAGCTATTTGAATCAAATGAAAGTCAAACACATTCAAACAAAGCTATTTGAATCAAATGAAAGTCAATACATTCTACAAAGCTAATTAAATCAAATAAAAGTAAAATACATTCTACAAAGCTAATTGAATCATATAAAAGTCAAACATATTCAAACAAAGCTACTTGAATCAAATGGAAGTCAAATACATTCTACAAAGCTAATTGAATCAAATGAAAGTCAAACACATTCAAACAAAGCTATTTGAATCAAATGAGAGTCAAATACATTCTACAAAGCTAATTGAATCAAATGAAAGTCAAACACATTTAAACAAAGCTATTTGAATCAAATGAAAGTCAAACATATTCAATCAAAGCTATTTGAATCAAATGAAAGTCAAATACATTCTACAAAGTTTGAATCAAATGAAAGTCAAACACATTCAAACAAAGCTATTTGAATCAAATGAGAGTCAAATACATTCTACAAAGCAAATTAAATCAAATAAGAATAAAATGCATTCTACAAAGCTAATTGAATCGAATGAAAGTTAAACACATTCAAACAAAGCTATTTAAATGAAATAAAAGTCAAATACTTTCTACAAATCTAATTGAATCAAATGAAAGTCAAACACATTCAAACAAAGCTATTTGAATCAAATGAAAATCAAACACATTCAAACAAAGCTATTTGAATCAAATGAAAGTCAAATACATTCTACAAAGTTATTTGAATCAAATGAGAAACAAATACATTCAAACAAAGCAAATTAATTGAAATAAAAGTCAAATGAATTCTACAAAGCTAGTTGAATCAAAAAAAAGTCAAATACATTCAAACAAAGCTATTGGAATAAAATAAAAGTCAAATACATTCTACAAAGCTATTTGAATCAAATGAAAGTCAAATACATTCAAACAAAGCTATTTTAATAAAATGAGAGTCAAATACATTCAACCAAGGCTAATTAAATCAAATAAAAGTAAAATACATTCTACAAAGCTAATTGAATCAAATGAAAGTCAAACACATTCAAACAAAGCTATTTGAATCAAATGAAAGTCAAACATATTCAATCAAGGATATTTGAATCAAATGAAAGTCAAATACATTCTACAAAGCTATTTGAATCAAATGAAAGTCAAATACATTCTACAAAGGTATTTGAATCAAATGAGAGTCAAATACATTCAAACAAAGCAAATTAAATCAAATAAGAATCAAATACATTCTACAAAGCTAATGGAATCAAATGAACGTTAAACACATTCAAACAAAGCTATTTGAATGAAATAAAAGTCAAATACATTCAACAAAGCTAATTGAATCAAATGAAAGTCAAACACATTCAAACAAAGCTATTTGAATCAAATGAAAGTCAAACACATTCAAACAAAACTATTTGAATCAAATGAAAGTCAATACATTCTACAAAGCTAATTAAATCAAATAAAAGTAAAATACATTCTACAAAGCTAATTCAATCATATAAAAGTCAAACATATTCAAACAAAGCTACTTGAATCAAATGGAAGTCAAATACATTCTACAAAGCTAATTGAATCAAATGAAAGTAAAACACATTCAAACAAAGCTATTTGAATCAAATGAGAGTCAAATACATTCTACAAAGCTAATTGAATCAAATTAAAGTCAAACACATTCAAACAAAGCTATTTGAATCAAATGAGAGTCAAATACATTCTACAAAGCAAATTAAATCAAATAAGAATAAAATACATTCTACAAAGCTAATTGAATCAAATGGAAGTTAAACACATTCAAACAAAGCTATTTGAATGAAATAAAAGTCAAATACTTTCTACAAAGCTAATTGAATCAAATGAAAGTCAAACACATTCAAACAAAGCTATTTGAATCAAATGAAAATCAAACACATTCAAACAAACCTATTTGAATCAAATGAAAGTCAAATACATTCTACAAAGCTATTTGAATCAGATGAAAGTCAAATACATTCTACGAAGTTATTTGAATCACATGAGAAACAAATACATTCAAACAAAGCAAATTAAATGAAATAAAAGTCAAATACATTCTACAAAGCTAATTGAATCAAATGAAAGTCAAATACATTCAAACAAAGCTATTGGAATCAAATAAAAGTAAAATACATTCTACAAAGCTAATTGAATCAAATGAAAGTCAAACACGTTCAAACAAAGCTATTTGAATCAAATGAGAGTCAAATACATTCTACAAAGCTAATTGAATCAAATGAAAGTCAAACACATTCAAACAAAGCTATTTGAATCAAATGAAAGTCAAACATATTAAATCAAAGCTATTTGAATCAAATGAAAGTCAAATACATTCTACAAAGTTAATTGAATTAAAAGAAAGTCAAACACATTCAAACAAAACTATTTGAATCAAATGAAAGTCAAATACATTCTACAAAGCTATTTGAATCAAATGAAAGTCAAATACATTCTACAAAGGTATTTGAATCAAATGAGAGTCAAATACATTCAAACAAAGCAAATTATATCAAATAAGAATCAAATACATTCTACAAAGCTAATGGAATCAAATGAAAGTTAAACACATTCAAACAAAGCTATTTGAATGAAATAAAAGTCAAATACATTCAACAAAGCTAATTGAATCAAATGAAAGTCAAACACATTCAAACAAAGCTATTTGAATCAAATGAAAGTCAAACACATTCAAACAAAGCTATTTGAATCAAATGAAAGTCAATACATTCTACAAAGCTAATTAAATCAAATAAAAGTAAAATACATTCTACAAAGCTAATTGAATCATATAAAAGTCAAACATATTCAAACAAAGCTACTTGAATCAAATGGAAGTCAAATACATTCTACAAAGCTAATTGAATCAAATGAAAGTCAAACACATTCAAACAAAGCTTTTTGAATCAAATGAGAGTCAAATACATTCTACAAAGCTAATTGAATCAAATGAAAGTCAAACACATTTAAACAAAGCTATTTGAATCAAATGAAAGTCAAACATATTCAATCAAAGCTATTTGAATCAAATGAAAGTCAAATACATTCTACAAAGTTAATTGAATCAAATGAAAGTCAAACACATTCAAACAAAGCTATTTGAATCAAATGAGAGTCAAATACATTCTACAAAGCAAATTAAATCAAATAAGAATAAAATACATTCTACAAAGCTAACTGAATCAAATGAAAGTTAAACACATTCAAACAAAGCTATTTGAATGAAATAAAATTCAAATACATTCTATAAAGCTAATTGAATCAAATGAAAGTCAAACACATTCAAACAAAGCTATTTGAATCAAATGAAAATCAAACACATTCAAACAAAGCTGTTTGAATCAAATGAAAGTCAAATACATTCTACAAAGCTATTTGAATCAGATGAAAGTCAAATACATTCTACAAAGCTATTTGAATCAGATGAAAGTCAAATACATTCAAACAAAGCTATTTTAATCAAATGAAAGTCAAATACATTCTACAAAGCTAATTGAATAAATGTAAGTCAAACACATTAAAACAAAGCTATTTTTATAAAATGAAAGTCAAATACATTCTACAAAGCTAATTGAATCAAATGAAAGTCAAACACATTCAAACAAAGCTATTTGAATCAAATGAAAATCAAACACATTCAAACAAACCTATTTGAATCAAATGAAAGTCAAATACATTCTACAAAGCTATTTGAATCAGATGAAAGTCAAATACATTCTACGAAGTTATTTGAATCACATGAGAAACAAATACATTCAAACAAAGCAAATTAAATGAAATAAAAGTCAAATACATTCTACAAAGCTAATTGAATCAAATGAAAGTCAAATACATTCAAACAAAGCTATTGGAATCAAATAAAAGTAAAATACATTCTACAAAGCTAATTGAATCAAATGAAAGTCAAACACGTTCAAACAAAGCTATTTGAATCAAATGAGAGTCAAATACATTCTACAAAGCTAATTGAATCAAATGAAAGTCAAACACATTCAAACAAAGCTATTTGAATCAAATGAAAGTCAAACATATTAAATCAAAGCTATTTGAATCAAATGAAAGTCAAATACATTCTACAAAGTTAATTGAATTAAAAGAAAGTCAAACACATTCAAACAAAACTATTTGAATCAAATGAAAGTCAAATACATTCTACAAAGCTAATTAAATCAAATAAAAGTAAAATACATTCTACAAAGCTAATTGAATCATATCAAAGTCAAACATATTCAAACAAAGCTACTTGAATCAAATGGAAGTCAAATACATTCTACAAAGCTAATTTAATCAAATGAAAGTCAAACACATTCAAACAAAGCTATTTGAATCAAATGAGAGTCAAATACATTCTACAAAGCTAATTGAATCAAATGAAAGTCAAACACATTCAAACAAAGCCATTTGAATCAAATGAGAGTCAAATACATTCTACAAAGCAAATTAAATCAAATAAGAATAAAATACATTCTACAAAGCTAATTGAATCAAATGAAAGTTAAACACATTCAAACAAAACTATTTGAATGAAATAAAAGTCAAATACTTTCTACAAAGCTAATTGAATCAAATGAAAGTCAAACACATTCAAACAAAGCTAATTGAATCAAATGAAAGTCAAACACATTCAAACAAAGCTAATTGAATCAAATGAAAGTCAAACACATTCAAACAAAGCTATTTGAATCAAATGAAAGTCAAACACATTCAAACAAAGCTATTTGAATCAAATGAAAGTCAATACATTCTACAAAGCTAATTAAATCAAATAAAAGTAAAATACATTCTACAAAGCTAATTGAATCATATAAAAGTCAAACATATTCAAACAAAGCTACTTGAATCAAATGGAAGTCAAATACATTCTACAAAGCTAATTGAATCAAATGAAAGTCAAACACATTCAAACAAAGCTATTTGAATCAAATGAGAGTCAAATACATTCTACAAAGCTAATTGAATCAAATGAAAGTCAAACACATTTAAACAAAGCTATTTGAATCAAATGAAAGTCAAACATATTCAATCAAAGCTATTTGAATCAAATGAAAGTCAAATACATTCTACAAAGTTTGAATCAAATGAAAGTCAAACACATTCAAACAAAGCTATTTGAATCAAATGAGAGTCAAATACATTCTACAAAGCAAATTAAATCAAATAAGAATAAAATACATTCTACAAAGCTAATTGAATCGAATGAAAGTTAAACACATTCAAACAAAGCTATTTAAATGAAATAAAAGTCAAATACTTTCTACAAATCTAATTGAATCAAATGAAAGTCAAACACATTCAAACAAAGCTATTTGAATCAAATGAAAATCAAACACATTCAAACAAATCTATTTGAATCAAATGAAAGTCAAATACATTCTACAAAGTTATTTGAATCAAATGAGAAACAAATACATTCAAACAAAGCAAATTAATTGAAATAAAAGTCAAATGCATTCTACAAAGCTAGTTGAATCAAAAAAAAGTCAAATACATTCAAACAAAGCTATTGGAATAAAATAAAAGTCAAATACATTCTACAAAGCTATTTGAATCAAATGAAAGTCAAATACATTCAAACAAAGCTATTTTAATCAAATGAGAGTCAAATACATTCAACCAAGGCTAATTAAATCAAATAAAAGTAAAATACATTCTACAAAGCTAATTGAATCAAATGAAAGTCAAACACATTCAAACAAAGCTATTTGAATCAAATGAAAGTCAAACATATTCAATCAAGGATATTTGAATCAAATGAAAGTCAAATACATTCTACAAAGCTATTTGAATCAAATGAAAGTCAAATACATTCTACAAAGGTATTTGAATCAAATGAGAGTCAAATACATTCAAACAAAGCAAATTAAATCAAATAAGAATCAAATACATTCTACAAAGCTAATGGAATCAAATGAACGTTAAACACATTCAAACAAAGCTATTTGAATGAAATAAAAGTCAAATACATTCAACAAAGCTAATTGAATCAAATGAAAGTCAAACACATTCAAACAAAGCTATTTGAATCAAATGAAAGTCAAACACATTCAAACAAAACTATTTGAATCAAATGAAAGTCAATACATTCTACAAAGCTAATTAAATCAAATAAAAGTAAAATACATTCTACAAAGCTAATTCAATCATATAAAAGTCAAACATATTCAAACAAAGCTACTTGAATCAAATGGAAGTCAAATACATTCTACAAAGCTAATTGAATCAAATGAAAGTAAAACACATTCAAACAAAGCTATTTGAATCAAATGAGAGTCAAATACATTCTACAAAGCTAATTGAATCAAATTAAAGTCAAACACATTCAAACAAAGCTATTTGAATCAAATGAGAGTCAAATACATTCTACAAAGCAAATTAAATCAAATAAGAATAAAATACATTCTACAAAGCTAATTGAATCAAATGGAAGTTAAACACATTCAAACAAAGCTATTTGAATGAAATAAAAGTCAAATACTTTCTACAAAGCTAATTGAATCAAATGAAAGTCAAACACATTCAAACAAAGCTATTTGAATCAAATGAAAATCAAATACATTCAAACAAACCTATTTGAATCAAATGAAAGTCAAATACATTCTACAAAGCTATTTGAATCAGATGAAAGTCAAATACATTCTACGAAGTTATTTGAATCACATGAGAAACAAATACATTCAAACAAAGCAAATTAAATGAAATAAAAGTCAAATACATTCTACAAAGCTAATTGAATCAAATGAAAGTCAAATACATTCAAACAAAGCTATTGGAATCAAATAAAAGTAAAATACATTCTACAAAGCTAATTGAATCAAATGAAAGTCAAACACGTTCAAACAAAGCTATTTGAATCAAATGAGAGTCAAATACATTCTACAAAGCTAATTGAATCAAATGAAAGTCAAACACATTCAAACAAAGCTATTTGAATCAAATGAAAGTCAAACATATTAAATCAAAGCTATTTGAATCAAATGAAAGTCAAATACATTCTACAAAGTTAATTGAATTAAAAGAAAGTCAAACACATTCAAACAAAACTATTTGAATCAAATGAAAGTCAAATACATTCTACAAAGCTATTTGAATCAAATGAAAGTCAAATACATTCTACAAAGGTATTTGAATCAAATGAGAGTCAAATACATTCAAACAAAGCAAATTATATCAAATAAGAATCAAATACATTCTACAAAGCTAATGGAATCAAATGAAAGTTAAACACATTCAAACAAAGCTATTTGAATGAAATAAAAGTCAAATACATTCAACAAAGCTAATTGAATCAAATGAAAGTCAAACACATTCAAACAAAGCTATTTGAATCAAATGAAAGTCAAACACATTCAAACACAGCTATTTGAATCAAATGAAAGTTAATACATTCTACAAAGCTAATTAAATCAAATAAAAGTAAAATACATTCTACAAAGCTAATTGAATCATATAAAAGTCAAACATATTCAAACAAAGCTACTTGAATCAAATGGAAGTCAAATACATTCTACAAAGCTAATTGAATCAAATGAAAGTCAAACACATTCAAACAAAGCTTTTTGAATCAAATGAGAGTCAAATACATTCTACAAAGCTAATTGAATCAAATGAAAGTCAAACACATTTAAACAAAGCTATTTGAATCAAATGAAAGTCAAACATATTCAATCAAAGCTATTTGAATCAAATGAAAGTCAAATACATTCTACAAAGTTAATTGAATCAAATGAAAGTCAAACACATTCAAACAAAGCTATTTGAATCAAATGAGAGTCAAATACATTCTACAAAGCAAATTAAATCAAATAAGAATAAAATACATTCTACAAAGCTAACTGAATCAAATGAAAGTTAAACACATTCAAACAAAGCTATTTGAATGAAATAAAATTCAAATACATTCTATAAAGCTAATTGAATCAAATGAAAGTCAAACACATTCAAACAAAGCTATTTGAATCAAATGAAAATCAAACACATTCAAACAAAGCTGTTTGAATCAAATGAAAGTCAAATACATTCTACAAAGCTATTTGAATCAGATGAAAGTCAAATACATTCTACAAAGTTATTTGAATCAAATGAGAAACAAATACATTCAAACAAAGCAAATTAAATGATATAAAAGTCAAATACATTCTACAAAGCTAATTGAATCAAATGAAAGTCAAATACATTCAAACAAAGCTATTGGAATCAAATAAAAGTCAAATACATTCTACAAAGCTATTTGAATCAAATGAAAGTCAAATACATTCAAACAAAGCTATTTTAATCAAATGAAAGTCAAATACATTCTACAAAGCTAATTGAATAAATGTAAGTCAAACACATTAAAACAAAGCTATTTTGATAAAATGAAAGTCAAATACATTCTACAAAGCTAATTGAATCAAATGAAAGTCAAACACATTCAAACAAAGCTATTTGAATCAAATGAAAATCAAACACATTCAAACAAACCTATTTGAATCAAATGAAAGTCAAATACATTCTACAAAGCTATTTGAATCAGATGAAAGTCAAATACATTCTACGAAGTTATTTGAATCACATGAGAAACAAATACATTCAAACAAAGCAAATTAAATGAAATAAAAGTCAAATACATTCTACAAAGCTAATTGAATCAAATGAAAGTCAAATACATTCAAACAAAGCTATTGGAATCAAATAAAAGTAAAATACATTCTACAAAGCTAATTGAATCAAATGAAAGTCAAACACATTCAAACAAAGCTATTTGAATCAAATGAGAGTCAAATACATTCTACAAAGCTAATTGAATCAAATGAAAGTCAAACACATTCAAACAAAGCTATTTGAATCAAATGAAAGTCAAACATATTAAATCAAAGCTATTTGAATCAAATGAAAGTCAAATACATTCTACAAAGTTAATTGAATTAAAAGAAAGTCAAACACATTCAAACAAAACTATTTGAATCAAATGAAAGTCAAATACATTCTACAAAGCTATTTGAATCAAATGAAAGTCAAATACATTCTACAAAGGTATTTGAATCAAATGAGAGTCAAATACATTCAAACAAAGCAAATTATAACAAATAAGAATCAAATACATTCTACAAAGCTAATGGAATCAAATGAAAGTTAAACACATTCAAACAAAGCTATTTGAATGAAATAAAAGTCAAATACATTCAACAAAGCTAATTGAATCAAATGAAAGTCAAACACATTCAAACAAAGCTATTTGAATCAAATGAAAGTCAAACACATTCAAACAAAGCTATTTGAATCAAATGAAAGTCAATACATTCTACAAAGCTAATTAAATCAAATAAAAGTAAAATACATTCTACAAAGCTAATTGAATCATATAAAAGTCAAACATATTCAAACAAAGCTACTTGAATCAAATGGAAGTCAAATACATTCTACAAAGCTAATTGAATCAAATGAAAGTCAAACACATTCAAACAAAGCTATTTGAATCAAATGAGAGTCAAATACATTCTACAAAGCTAATTGAATCAAATGAAAGTCAAACACATTTAAACAAAGCTATTTGAATCAAATGAAAGTCAAACATATTCAATCAAAGCTATTTGAATCAAATGAAAGTCAAATACATTCTACAAAGTTAATTGAATCAAATGAAAGTCAAACACATTCAAACAAAGCTATTTGAATCAAATGAGAATCAAATACATTCTACAAAGCAAATTAAATCAAATAAGAATAAAATACATTCTACAAAGCTAACTGAATCAAATGAAAGTTAAACACATTCAAACAAAGCTATTTGAATGAAATAAAATTCAAATACATTCTATAAAGCTAATTGAATCAAATGAAAGTCAAACACATTCAAACAAAGCTATTTGAATCAAATGAAAATGAAACACATTCAAACAAAGCTGTTTGAATCAAATGAAAGTCAAACACATTCTACAAAGCTATTTGAATCAGATGAAAGTCAAATACATTCTACAAAGTTATTTGAATCAAATGAGAAACAAATACATTCAAACAAAGCAAATTAAATGATATAAAAGTCAAATACATTCTACAAAGCTAATTGAATCAAATGAAAGTCAAATACATTCAAACAAAGCTATTGGAATCAAATAAAAGTCAAATACATTCTACAAAGCTATTTGAATCAAACGAAAGTCAAATACATTCAAACAAAGCTATTTTAATCAAATGAAAGTCAAATACATTCTACAAAGCTAATTGAATAAATGTAAGTCAAACACATTAAAACAAAGCTATTTTGATAAAATGAAATTCAAATACATTCTACAAAGCTAATTGAATCAAATGAAAGTCAAACACATTCAAACAAAGTTATTTGAATCAAATGAAAGTCAAATACATTCTATAAAACTAATTGAATCAAATGAAAGTCAAACACATTCAAACCAAGCTATTTGAATCAAATGAATGTCAAATACATTCTACAAAGCTAATTGAAACAAATGAAAGTCAAACACATTCAAACAAAGTTATTTGAATAAAATAAAAGTCAAATACATTCTACAAAGCTAATTGAATCAAATGAAAGTCAAACACATTCAAACAAAGGTATTTGAATCATATAAAAGTCAAATACATTCTACAAAGCTAATTGAATCAAATGAAAATCAAGCACATTCAAACAAAGCTATTTGAATCAAATGAGAGTCAAATACATTCAAACAAAGCTAATTAAATCAAATAAAAGTCAAATACATTCTACAAAGTTAATTGAATCATATAAAAGTCAAACTTATTCAAACAAAGCCACTTGAATCAAATGAGAGTCTAATACATTCTACAAAGCTAATTGAATCAAATGAAAGTCAAACACATTCAAACAAAGCTACTTGAATCAAATGAAAGTCAAATACATTCTACAAAGGTAATTGAATCATATGAAAGTCAAACACATTCAAACAAAGCTATTTGAATCAAATGAAAGTCAAACACATTCAAACAAAGTTATTTAAATCAAATGAAATTGAAATGCATTCTACAAAGCTAATTGAATTAAATGAGAGTCAAACACATTTAAACAAAGCTAATTGAATCAAATGAAAGTCAAACACATTCAAACAAAGCTTTCGAATGAAATGACAGTCTAATACATTCAACAAAGCTAATTGAATCAAATGAAAGTCAAACACATTCAAACAAAGCTATTTGAATCAAATGAAAGTCAAATACATTCTACAAAGCTAATTAAATCAAATGAAAGTCAAACACATTCAAACAAAGCTATTTGAATCAAATGAGAGTCAAATACATTCAACCAAAGCTAATTAAATCAAATAAAAGTAAAATACATTCTACAAAGCTAATTGAATCATATAAAAGTCAAACATATTCAAACAAAGCTACTTGAATCAAATGGAAGTCAAATACATTCTACAAAGCTAATTGAATCAAATGAAAGTCAAACACATTCAAACAAAGCTATTTGAATCAAATGAGAGTCAAATACATTCTACAAAGCTAATTGAATCAAATGAAAGTCAAACACATTTAAACAAAGCTATTTGAATCAAATGAAAGTCAAACATATTCAATCAAAGCTATTTGAATCAAATGAAAGTCAAATACATTCTACAAAGTTAATTGAATCAAATAAAAGTCAAACACATTCAAACAAAGCTATTTGAATCAAATGAGAGTCAAATACATTCTACAAAGCAAATTAAATCAAATAAGAATAAAATACATTCTACAAAGCTAATTGAATCAAATGAAAGTTAAACACATTCAAACAAAGCTATTTGAATGAAATAAAAGTCAAATACTTTCTACAAAGCTAATTGAATCAAATGAAAGTCAAACACATTCAAACAAAGCTATTTTAATCAAATGAAAATCAAACACATTCAAACAAAGCTATTTGAATCAAATGAAAGTCAAATACATTCTACAAAGTTATTTGAATCAAATGAGAAACAAATACATTCAAACAAAGCAAATTAAATGAAATAAAAATCAAATACATTTTACAAAGCTAATTGAATAAAAAAAAAGTCAAATACATTCAAACAAAGCTATTGGAATAAAATAAAAGTCAAATACATTCTACAAAGCTATTTGAATCAAATGAAAGTCAAATACATTCAAACAAAGCTATTTTAATCAAATGAGAGTCAAATACATTCAACCAAAGCTAATTAAATCAAATAAAAGTAAAATACATTCTACAAAGCTAATTGAATCAAATGAAAGTCAAACACATTCAAACAAAGCTATTTGAATCAAATGAGAGTCAAATACATTCTACAAAGCTAATTGAATCAAATGAAAGTCAAACACATTCAAACAAAGCTAATTGAATAAAATGAAAGTCAAACACATTCAAACAAAGCTAATTGAATCAAATGAAAGTCAAACACATTCAAACAAAGCTATTTGAATCAAATGAAAGTCAAACACATTCAAACAAAGCTATTTGAATCAAATGAAAGTTAATACATTCTACAAAGCTAATTAAATCAAATAAAAGTAAAATACATTCTACAAAGCTAATTGAATCATATAAAAGTCAAACATATTCAAACAAAGCTACTTGAATCAAATGGAAGTCAAATACATTCTACAAAGCTAATTGAATCAAATGAAAGTCAAACATATTCAAACAAAGCTATTTGAATCAAATGAGAGTCAAATACATTCTACAAAGCTAATTGAATCAAATGAAAGTCAAACACATTCAAACAAAGCTATTTGAATCAAATGAAAGTCAAACATATTCAATCAAAGCTATTTGAATCAAATGAAAGTCAAATACATTCTACAAAGTTAATTGAATTAAAAGAAAGTCAAACACATTCAAACAAAACTATTTGAATCAAATGAAAGTCAAATACATTATACAAAGCTATTTGAATCAAATGAAAGTCAAATACATTCTACAAAGGTATTTGAATCAAATGAGAGTCAAATATATTCAAACCAAGCAAATTAAATCAAATAAGAATCAAATACATTCTACAAAGCTAATGGAATCAAATGAAAGTTAAACACATTCAAACAAAGCTATTTGAATGAAATAAAAGTCAAATACATTCAACAAAGCTAATTGAATCAAATGAAAGTCAAACACATTCAAACAAAGCTAATTGAATCATATAAAAGTCAAACATATTCAAACAAAGCTACTTGAATCAAATGGAAGTCAAATACATTCTACAAAGCTAATTGAATCAAATGAAAGTCAAACACATTCAAACAAAGCTATTTGAATCAAATGAGAGTCAAATACATTCTACAAAGCTAATTGAATGAAATGAAAGTCAAACACATTTAAACAAAGCTATTTGAATCAAATGAAAGTCAAACATATTCAATCAAAGCTATTTGAATCAAATGAAAGTCAAATACATTCTACAAAGTTTGAATCAAATGAAAGTCAAACACATTGAAACAAAGCTATTTGAATCAAATGAGAGTCAAATACATTCTACAAAGCAAATTAAATCAAATAAGAATAAAATACATTCTCCAAAGCTAATTGAATCAAATGAAAGTCAAATACATTCTACAAAGTTAATTGAATCAAATAAAAGTCAAACACATTCAAACAAAGCTATTTGAATCAAATGAGAGTCAAATACATTCTACAAAGCAAATTAAATCAAATAAGAATAAAATACATTCTACAAAGCTAATTGAATCAAATGAAAGTTAAACACATTCAAACAAAGCTATTTGAATGAAATAAAAGTCAAATACTTTCTACAAAGCTAATTGAATCAAATGAAAGTCAAACACATTCAAACAAAGCTATTTTAATCAAATGAAAATCAAACACATTCAAACAAAGCTATTTGAATCAAATGAAAGTCAAATACATTCTACAAAGTTATTTGAATCAAATGAGAAACAAATACATTCAAACAAAGCAAATTAAATGAAATAAAAATCAAATACATTTTACAAAGCTAATTGAATAAAAAAAAAGTCAAATACATTCTACAAAGCTATTTGAATCAAATGAAAGTCAAATACATTCAAACAAAGCTATTTTAATCAAATGAGAGTCAAATACATTCAACCAAAGCTAATTAAATCAAATAAAAGTAAAATACATTCTACAAAGCTAATTGAATCAAATGAAAGTCAAACACATTCAAACAAAGCTATTTGAATCAAATGAGAGTCAAATACATTCTACAAAGCTAATTGAATCAAATGAAAGTCAAACACATTCAAACAAAGCTAATTGAATCAAATGAAAGTCAAACACATTCAAACAAAGCTAATTGAATCAAATGAAAGTCAAACACATTCAAACAAAGCTATTTGAATCAAATGAAAGTCAAATACATTCTACAAAGCTAATTGAATCAAATGAAAGTCAAACACATTCAAACAAAGCTATTTGAATCAAATGA
>JAWIZW010000124.1:0-70675 GCA_034703905.1 Chenopodium berlandieri | reverse complement strand
ACTACTAGGATGCCTATTTCCTACATTTCTTGTCAAGTGAACTCATAAATAGTCATAACATGTCTTTATCACTTATTTATAGGTGGATAAGGCTTGAAATTACAAGAAAATAGCAATTAAGGGTTTTGAACGCATTTTCAACCAAAATGGCCCGAGTATGGCCATTTTGACTACTAGGATGCCTATTTCCTACATTTCTTGTCAAGTGAACTCATAAATAGTCATAACATTTCTTTATCACTTATTTATAGGTGGCTAAGGCTTGAATTACAAGAAAATAGCAATTAGAGGTTTTAGAACGCATTTCAACCAAAATGGCCCGAGTATGGCCATTTTGACTACTAGGATGCCTATTTCTACATTTCTTGTCAAGTGAACTCATAAATAGTCTAACATGTCTTTATCACTTATTTATAGGTGGCTAAGTCTTGAAATTACAAGAAAATAGCAATTAAGGTGTTTTAGAACGCATTTTCAACCAAAATGGCCCTAGTATGGCCATTTTGACTACTAGGATGCCTATTTCCTACATTTCTTGTCAGGTGAACTCATATAAGTAATAACATGTCTTTATCACTTATTTATAGGTGTCTAAGGCTTGAAATTACAAGAAAATAGCAATTAAGGGGTTTTGGAACGCATTTTCAACCAAAATGGCCCGAGTATGGCCATTTTGCCTACTAGGATGCCTATTTCCTACATTTCTTGTCAAGTGAACTCATAAATAGTAATAACATGTCTTTATCACTTATTTATAGGTGGCTAAGGCTTGAAATTACAAGAAAATAGCAATTAAGGGTTTTGAAACGCATTTTCAACCAAAATGGCCGAGTAAGGCCATTTGACTACTAGGATGCCTATTTCCTACATTTCTTGTCAAGTGAACTCATAAATAGTCATAACATGTCTTTATCACTTATTTATAGGTGGTAAGGCTTGAAATTACAAGAAAATAGCAATTAAGGGGTTTTAGAACGCATTTCAACCAAAATGGCCCGAGTATGGCCATTTTGTCTACCAGGATGCCTATTTCCTACATTTCTTTTCAAGTGAACTCATAAATAGTCATAACATGTCTTTATCACATATTTATAAGTGCTAAGGCTTCAAATTAAAGAAAATAGCAATTAAGGGTTTAGAACGCATTTTCAACCAAAACGGCCCGAGTATGGCCATTTTGACTACTAGGATGCCTATTTCCTACATTTCTTGTCAAGTGAACTCATAAATAGTAATAACATGTCTTTATCACTTATTTATAGGTAGATAAGGCTTGAAAATACAAGAAAATAGCAATTAAGGGGTTTTTGGAACGCATTTTCAACCAAAATGGTCCTAGTATGCCATTTTGACTACTAGGATGCCTATTTCCTACATTTCTTGTCAAGTGAACTCATAAATAGTCATAAATGTCTTTATCACTTATTTATAGGTGGATAAGGCTTGAAATTACAAGAAAATAGCAATTAAGGGTTTTAGAACGCATTTTTCAACCAAAATGGCCCGAGTAATGCCATTTTGACTACTAGGATGCCTATTTCCTACATTTCTTGTCAAGTGAACTCATAAATAGTCAACATGTCTTTATCACTTATTTATAGGTGGCTAAGGCTTGAAATTACAAGAAAATAGCAATTAAGGGGTTTTAGAACGCATTTTCAACCAAATGGCCCGAGTATGGCCATTTTGACTACTAGGATGCCTATTTCCTACATTTCTTGTCAAGTGAACTCATAAATAGTAATAACATGTCTTTATCACTTATTTATAGGTGGCTAAGCTTGAAATTACAAGAAAATAGCAATTAAGGGTTTTTAGAACGCATTTTCAACCAAAATGGCCCGAGTATGGCCATTTTGACTACTAGGATGCCTATTTCCTACATTTCTTGTCAAGTGAACTCATAAATAGTCATAACATGTCTTTATCATTTATTTATAGGTGGATAAGGCTTGAAATTACAAGAAAATAGCAATTAAGGGGTTTTGAGAACGCATTTTCAACCAAAATGGCCCGAGTATGCCATTTTGATTATGCTACTAGGATGCCTATTTCCTACATTTCTTGTCAAGTGAACTCATAAATAGTCATAACATGTCTTTATCACTTATTTATAGGTGGCTAAGGCTTGAAATACAAGAAAATAGCAATTAAGGTGTTTTAGAACGCATTTTCAACCAAAATGGCCCTAGTAAGGCCATTTTGACTACTAGGATGCCTATTTCCTACATTTCTTGTCAAGTGAACTCATAAATAGTCTAACATGTCTTTATCACTTATTTATAGGTGGATAAGGCTTGAAATTACAAGAATAGCAATTAAGGGGTTTTAGAACGCATTTTCAACCAAAATGGCCCGAGTATGGCCATTTTGACTACTAGGATGCCTATTTCCTACATTTCTTGTCAAGTGAACTCATAAATAGTCATAACATGTCTTTATCACTTATTTATAAGTGGATAAGCTTGAAATTACAAGAAAATAGCAATTAAGGGTTTTGGAACGCATTTTCAACCAAAATGGCCCGAGTATGGCCATTTTGACTACTAGATGCCTATTTCCTACATTTTTGTCAAGTGAACTCATAAATAGTAATAACATGTCTTTATCACTTATTTATAGGTGGATAAGGCTTGAAATACAAGAAAATAGCAATTAAGGGGTTTAGAACGCATTTTCAACCAAAATGGCCCTAGTATGCCATTTTGACTACTAGGATGCCTATTTCCTACATTTCTTGTCAAGTGAACTCATAAATAGTCGTAACATGTCTTTATCACTTATTTATAGGTGGATAAGGCTTGAAATTACAAGAAAATAGCAATTAAAGGGTTTTTAGAACGCCTTTTCAACAAAATGGCCCGAGTATGCCATTTTGACTACTAGGATGCCTATTTCCTACATTTCTTGTCAAGTGAACTCATAAATAGTCATAACATGTCTTTATCACTTATTTATAGGTGCTAAGGCTTGAAATTAAAGAAAATAGCAATTAAGGGGTTTTAGAACGCATTTTAAACCAAAATGGCCGAGTATGGCCATTTTGACTACTAGGATGCCTATTTCCTACATTTCTTGTCAAGTGAACTCATAAATAGTCATAACATGTCTTTATCACTTATTTATAGGTGGCTAAGTCTTGAAATTACAAGAAAATAGCAATTAAGGTTTTTTAGAACGCATTTTCAACCAAATGGCCCTAGTATGGCCATTTTGACTACTAGGATGCCTATTTCTACATTTCTTGTAAGTGAACTCATAAATAATAACATGTCTTTATCACTTATTTATAGGTGGCTAACGGTTGAAATTACAAGAAAATAGCAATTAAGGGTTTTGAACGCATTTTCAACCAAAATGGCCCATAGTGGCCATTTTGCCTACTAGGATGCCTATTTCCTACATTTCTTGTCAAGTGAACTCATAAATAGTATATAAAATGTCTTTATCACTTATTTATAGGTGGCTAAGGCTTGAAATTACAAGAAAATAGCAATTAAGGGTTTTGGAACGCATTTTCAACCAAAATGGCCGAGTAGGCCATTTTGACTACTAGGATGCCTATTTCCTACATTTCTTGTCAAGTGAACTCATAAGTAGTCATAACATGTCTTTATCACTTATTTATAGTGGATAAGGCTTGAAATTACAAGAAAATAGCAATTAAGGGGTTTAGAACGCATTTTCAACCAAATGGCCCGAGTATGGCCATTTTGACTACCAGGATGCCTATTTCCTACATTTCTTTTCAAGTGAACTCATAAATAGTCATAACATGTCTTTATCACATTATTTATAGGTGGCTAAGGCTTCAAATTAAAGAAAATAGCAATTAAAGGGTTTTAGAACGCATTTTCAACCAAAACGGCCCGAGTATGGCCATTTTGACTACTAGGATGCCTATTTCCTACATTTCTTGTCAAGTGAACTCATAAATAGTAATAACATGTCTTTATCACTTATTTATAGGTGATAAGGCTTGAAAATACAAAGAAAATAGCAATTAAGGGTTTTGAACGCATTTTCAACCAAAATGGTCCTAGTAATGCCATTTTGACTACTAGGATGCCTATTTCCTACATTTCTTGTCAAGTGAACTCATAAATAGTCGTAAATGTCTTTATCACTTATTTATAGGTGGATAAGGCTTGAAATTACAAGAAAATAGCAATTAAGGGTTTTAGAACGCATTTTCAACCAAAATGGCCTGAGTAATGCCATTTTGACTACTAGGATGCCTATTTCCTACATTCTTGTCAAGTGAACTCATAAATAGTCATAACATGTCTTTATCATTATTTATAGGTGGCTAAGGCTTGAAATTAAAAGAAAATAGCAATTAAGGGGTTTTAGAACGCATTTTAAACCAAAATGGCCCGAGTATGGCCATTTTGACTACTAGGATGCCTATTTCCTACATTTCTTGTCAAGTGAACTCATAAATAGTCGTAACATGTCTTTATCACTTATTTATAGGTGGCTAAGTCTTGAAATTACAAGAAAATAGCAATTAAGGTGTTTTAGAACGCATTTTCAACCAAAATGGCCCTAGTATGGCCATTTTGACTACTAGGATGCCTATTTCCTACATTTCTTGTCAAGTGAACTCATAAATAGTAATAACATGTCTTTATCACTTATTTATAGGTGTCTAAGGTTGAAATTACAAGAAAATAGCAATTAAGGGTTTTGGAACGCATTTTCAACCAAAATGGCCCTAGTATGGCCATTTTGACTACTAGGATGCCTATTTCCTACATTTCTTGTCAAGTGAACTCATAAATAGTAATAACATGTCTTTATCACTTATTTATAGGTGGCTAAGGCTTGAAATTACAAGAAAATAGCAATTAAGTGGTTTTGGAACGCATTTCAACCAAAATGGCCGAGTAAGGCCATTTTGACTACTAGGATGCCTATTTCCTACATTTCTTGTCAAGTGAACTCATAAATAGTCATAACATGTCTTTATCACTTATTTATAGGTGGATAAGGCTTGAAATTACAAGAAAATAGCAATTAAGGGGTTTTAGAACGCATTTTCAACCAAAATGGCCCGAGTATGGCCATTTTGTCTACTAGGATGCCTATTTCCTACATATCTTTTCAAGTGAACTCATAAATAGTCATAACATGTCTTTATCACTTATTTATAGTGGCTAAGGCTTCAAATTAAAAGAAAATAGCAATTAAGGGTTTTAGAACGCATTTTCAACCAAAACGGCCCGAGTATGGCCATTTTGACTACTAGGATGCCTATTTCCTACATTTCTTGTCAAGTGAACTCATAAATAGTAATAACATGTCTTTATCACTTATTTATAGGTGGATAAGGCTTGAAAATACAAGAAAATAGCAATTAAGGGGTTTTGAACGCATTTTCAACCAAAATGGCCCTAGTAATGCCATTTTGACTACTAGGATGCCTATTTCCTACATTTCTTGTCAAGTGAACTCATAAATAGTCGTAAAATGTCTTTATCACTTATTTATAGGTGGATAAGGCTTGAAATTACAAGAAAATAGCAATTAAGGGTTTTAGAACGCCTTTTCAACCAAAACGGCCCGAGTATGCCATTTTGACTACTAGGATGCCTATTTCCTACATTTCTTGTCAAGTGAACTCATAAATAGTCATAACATGTCTTTATCACTTATTTATAGGTGGTAAGGCTTGAAATTAAAAGAAAATAGCAATTAAGGGGTTTAGAACGCATTTTCAACCAAAATGGCCCGAGTATGGTCCATTTTGACTACTAGGATGCCTATTTCCTACATTTCTTGTCAAGTGAACTCATAAATAGTCGTAACATGTCTTTATCACTTATTTATAGGTGGCTAAGGCTTGAAATTACAAGAAAATAGCAATTAAGGGGTTTTAGAACGCATTTTCAACCAAAATGGCCCGAGTAAGGCCATTTTGACTACTAGGATGCCTATTTCCTACATTTCTTGTCAAGTGAACTCATAAATAGTCATAACATGTCTTATCACTTATTTATAGGTGGTTAAGGCTTGAAATTACAAGAAATAGCAATTAAGGGGTTTTAGAACGCATTTTCAACCAAAATGGCCCGAGTAAGGCCATTTTGACTACTAGGATGCCTATTTCCTACATTTCTTGTCAAGTGAACTCATAAATAGTCATAACATGTCTTTATCACTTATTTATAGGTGGCTAAGGCTTGAAATTACAAGAAATAGCAATTAAGGGGTTTTAGAACGCATTTTCAACCAAAATGGCCCGAGTATGGCCATTTTGACTACTAGGATGCCTATTTCCTACATTTCTTGTCAAGTGAACTCATAAATAGTCATAACATGTCTTTATCACTTATTTATAGGTGGCTAAGGCTTGAAATTACAAGAAAATAGCAATTAAGGGTTTTAGAACGCATTTTTAACCAAAATGGCCCTAGTATGGCCATTTTGACTACTAGGATGCCTATTTCCTACATTTCTTGTCAAGTGAACTCATAAATAGTAATAACATGTCTTTATCACTTATTTATAGGTGGCTAAGGCTTGAAATTACAAGAAAATAGCAATTAAGGGTTTTGAACGCATTTTCAACCAAAATGGCCCGAGTATGGCCATTTTGACTACTAGGATGCCTATTTCCTACATTTCTTGTCAAGTGAACTCATAAATAGTAATAACATGTCTTTATCACTTATTTATAGGTGGCAAAGGCTTGAAATTACAAGAAAATAGCAATTAAGGGTTTTAGAACGCATTTTCAACCAAAATGGCCCTAGTATGGCCATTTTGACTACTAGGATGCCTATTTCCTACATTTCTTGTCAAGTGAACTCATAAATAGTATAACATGTCTTTATCACTTATTTATAGGTGGCTAAGGCTTGAAATTACAAGAAAATAGCAATTAAGAGGTTTTGGAACGCATTTTCAACCAAAATGGCCCTAGTATGGCCATTTTGACTACTAGGATGCCTATTTCCTACATTTCTTGTCAAGTGAACTCATAAATAGTCATAACATGTCTTTATCACTTATTTATAGGTGGATAAGGCTTGAAATTACAAGAAAATAGCAATTAAGGGTTTTAGAACGCATTTTCAACCAAAATGGCCCGAGTAATGCCATTTTGACTACTAGGATGCCTATTTCCTACATTTCTTGTCAAGTGAACTCATAAATAGTCATAACATGTCTTTATCACTTATTTATAGGTGGCTAAGGCTTGAAATTACAAGAAAATAGCAATTAAGGGGTTTTAGAACGCATTTTCAACCAAAATGGCCCGAGTATGGCCATTTTGACTACTAGGATGCCTATTTCCTACATTTCTTGTCAAGTGAACTCATAAATAGTCATAACATGTCTTTATCACTTATTTATAGGTGGCTAAGGCTTGAAATTACAAGAAAATAGCAATTAAAGGGTTTTAGAACGCATTTTCAACCAAAACGGCCCGAGTATGGCCATTTTGACTACTAGGATGCCTATTTCCTACATTTCTTGTCAAGTGAACTCATAAATAGTCATAACATGTCTTTATCACTTATTTATAGGTGGCTAAGGCTTGAAATTACAAGAAAATAGCAATTAAGGGTTTTAGAACGCATTTTCAACCAAAATGGCCCTAGTAATGCCATTTTGACTACTAGGATGCCTATTTCCTACATTTCTTGTCAAGTGAACTCATAAATAGTCATAACATGTCTTTATCACTTATTTATAGGTGGATAAGGCTTGAAATTACAAGAAAATAGCAATTAAGGGTTTTGGAACGCATTTTCAACCAAAATGGCCCTAGTATGGCCATTTTGACTACTAGGATGCCTATTTCCTACATTTCTTGTCAAGTGAACTCATAAATAGTAATAAAATGTCTTTATCACTTATTTATAGGTGGCTAAGGCTTGAAATTACAAGAAAATAGCAATTAAGTGGTTTTGGAACGCATTTTCAACCAAAATGGCCGAGTAGGCCATTTTGACTACTAGGATGCCTATTTCCTACATTTCTTGTCAAGTGAACTCATAAATAGTCATAACATGTCTTTATCACTTATTTATAGGTGGATAGGCTTGAAATTACAAGAAAATAGCAATTAAGGGGTTTTAGAACGCATTTTCAACCAAAATGGCCCGAGTATGGCCATTTTGACTACTAGGATGCCTATTTCCTACATTTCTTTTCAAGTGAACTCATAAATAGTCATAACATGTCTTTATCACTTATTTATAAGTGGCTAAGGCTTGAAATAAAGAAAATAGCAATTAAAGGGTTTTAGAACGCATTTTCAACCAAAATGGCCCGAGTATGGCCATTTTGACTACTAGGATGCCTATTTCCTACATTTCTTGTCAAGTGAACTCATAAATAGTAATAACATGTCTTTATCACTTATTTATAGGTGATAAGGCTTGAAAATACAAGAAAATAGCAATTAAGGGGTTTTGGAACGCATTTTCAACCAAAATGGCCCTAGTAATGCCATTTTGACTACTAGGATGCCTATTTCCTACATTTCTTGTCAAGTGAACTCATAAATAGTCGTAAAATGTCTTTATCACTTATTTATAGGTGGATAAGGCTTGAAATTACAAGAAAATAGCAATTAAGGGTTTTAGAACGCATTTTCAACCAAAACGGCCCGAGTAATGCCATTTTGACTACTAGGATGCCTATTTCCTACATTTCTTGTCAAGTGAACTCATAAATAGTCATAACATGTCTTTATCATTTATTTATAGGTGGCTAAGGCTTGAAATTAAAGAAAATAGCAATTAAGGGGTTTAGAACGCATTTTAAACCAAAATGGCCCGAGTATGGTCATTTTGACTACTAGGATGCCTATTTCCTACATTTCTTGTCAAGTGAACTCATAAATAGTCGTAACATGTCTTTATCACTTATTTATAGGTGGCTAAGTCTTGAAATTACAAGAAAATAGCAATTAAGGTGTTTTAGAACGCATTTTCAACCAAAATGGCCCTAGTATGGCCATTTTGACTACTAGGATGCCTATTTCCTACATTTCTTGTCAGGTGAACTCATAAATAGTAATAACATGTCTTTATCACTTATTTATAGGTGTCTAAGGTTGAAATTACAAGAAAATAGCAATTAAGGGTTTTTGGAACGCATTTTCAACCAAAATGGCCCTAGTATGGCCATTTTGCCTACTAGGATGCCTATTTCCTACATTTCTTGTCAAGTGAACTCATAAATAGTATAAAATGTCTTTATCACTTATTTATAGGTGGCTAAGGCTTGAAATTACAAGAAAATAGCAATTAAGGGGTTTTGGAACGCATTTTCAACCAAAATGGCCGAGTAGGCCATTTTGACTACTAGGATGCCTCTTTCCTACATTTCTTGTCAAGTGAACTCATAAATAGTCATAACATGTCTTTATCACTTATTTATAGGTGGATAAGGCTTGAAATTACAAGAAAATAGCAATTAAGGGGTTTTAGAACGCATTTTCAACCAAAATGGCCCGAGTATGGCCATTTTGTCTACCAGGATGCCTATTTCCTACATATCTTTTCAAGTGAACTCATAAATAGTCATAACATGTCTTTATCACATATTTATAAGTGGCTAAGGCTTCAAATTAAAAGAAAATAGCAATTAAAGGGTTTTAGAACGCATTTTCAACCAAAACGGCCCGAGTATGGCCATTTTGACTACTAGGATGCCTATTTCCTACATTTCTTGTCAAGTGAACTCATAAATAGTAATAACATGTCTTTATCACTTATTTATAGGTAGATAAGGCTTGAAAATACAAGAAAATAGCAATTAAGGGGTTTTGGAACGCATTTTCAACCAAAATGGCCTAGTATGCCATTTTGACTACTAGGATGCCTATTTCCTACATTTCTTGTCAAGTGAACTCATAAATAGTCGTAAATGTCTTTATCACTTATTTATAGGTGGATAAGGCTTGAAATTACAAGAAAATAGCAATTAAGGGGTTTTAGAACGCATTTTCAACCAAAACGGCCCGAGTAATGCCATTTTGACTACTAGGATGCCTATTTCCTACATTTCTTGTCAAGTGAACTCATAAATAGTCATAACATGTCTTTATCACTTATTTATAGGTGGCTAAGGCTTGAAATTACAAGAAAATAGCAATTAAGGGGTTTTAGAACGCATTTTCAACCAAAATGGCCCGAGTATGGCCATTTTGACTACTAGGATGCCTATTTCCTACATTTCTTGTCAAGTGAACTCATAAATAGTCGTAACATGTCTTTATCACTTATTTATAGGTGGCTAAGGCTTGAAATTACAAGAAAATAGCAATTAAGGGGTTTTAGAACGCATTTTCAACCAAAATGCCCCGAGTAAGGCCATTTTGACTACTAGGATGCCTATTTCCTACATTTCTTGTCAAGTGAACTCATAAATAGTCATAACATGTCTTTATCACTTATTTATAGGTGGATAAGGCTTGAAATTACAAGAAAATAGCAATTAAGGGGTTTTAGAACGCATTTTCAACCAAAATGGCCCGAGTATGGCCATTTTGACTACTAGGATGCCTATTTCCTACATTTCTTGTCAAGTGAACTCATAAATAGTCATAACATGTCTTTATCACTTATTTATAGGTGGCTAAGGCTTGAAATTACAAGAAAATAGCAATTAAGGGGTTTTAGAACGCATTTTCAACCAAAATGGCCCGAGTATGGCCATTTTGACTACTAGGATGCCTATTTCCTACATTTCTTGTCAAGTGAACTCATAAATAGTCGTAACATGTCTTTATCACTTATTTATAGGTGGCTAAGTCTTGAAATTACAAGAAAATAGCAATTAAGGGTTTTAGAACGCATTTTCAACCAAAATGGCCCTAGTATGGCCATTTTGACTACTAGGATGCCTATTTCCTACATTTCTTGTCAAGTGAACTCATAAATAGTAATAACATGTCTTTATCACTTATTTATAGGTGTCTAAGGCTTGAAATTACAAGAAAATAGCAATTAAGGGGTTTTGGAACGCATTTTCAACCAAAATGGCCCTAGTATGGCCATTTTGACTACTAGGATGCCTATTTCCTACATTTCTTGTCAAGTGAACTCATAAATAGTAATAACATGTCTTTATCACTTATTTATAGGTGGCTAAGGCTTGAAATTACAAGAAAATAGCAATTAAGGGTTTTAGAACGCATTTTCAACCAAAATGGCCCGAGTATGGCCATTTTGACTACTAGGATGCCTATTTCCTACATTTCTTGTCAAGTGAACTCATAAATAGTATAACATGTCTTTATCACTTATTTATAGGTGTCTAAGGCTTGAAATTACAAGAAAATAGCAATTAAGGGTTTTGGAACGCATTTTCAACCAAAATGGCCCTAGTATGGCCATTTTGACTACTAGGATGCCTATTTCCTACATTTCTTGTCAAGTGAACTCATAAATAGTCATAACATGTCTTTATCACTTATTTATAGGTGGATAAGGCTTGAAATTACAAGAAAATAGCAATTAAGGGGTTTTAGAACGCATTTTCAACAAAATGGCCCGAGTATGGCCATTTTGACTACTAGGATGCCTATTTCCTACATTTCTTGTCAAGTGAACTCATAAATAGTCATAACATGTCTTTATCACTTATTTATAGGTGGCTAAGGCTTGAAATTACAAGAAAATAGCAATTAAGGGGTTTTAGAACGCATTTTCAACCAAAATGGCCCGAGTATGGCCATTTTGTCTACTAGGATGCCTATTTCCTACATTTCTTGTCAAGTGAACTCATAAATAGTCATAACATGTCTTTATCACTTATTTATAAGTGGCTAAGGCTTGAAATTACAAGAAAATAGCAATTAAGGGTTTTAGAACGCATTTTCAACCAAAACGGCCCGAGTATGGCCATTTTGACTACTAGGATGCCTATTTCCTACATTTCTTGTCAAGTGAACTCATAAATAGTAATAACATGTCTTTATCACTTATTTATAGGTGGATAAGGCTTGAAATTACAAGAAAATAGCAATTAAGGGGTTTTGGAACGCATTTTCAACCAAATGGTCCTAGTATGCCATTTTGACTACTAGGATGCCTATTTCCTACATTTCTTGTCAAGTGAACTCATAAATAGTCGTAACATGTCTTTATCACTTATTTATAGGTGGATAAGGCTTGAAATTACAAGAAAATAGCAATTAAGGGTTTTAGAACGCATTTTCAACCAAAATGGCCCGAGTATGCCATTTTGACTACTAGGATGCCTATTTCCTACATTTCTTGTCAAGTGAACTCATAAATAGTCATAACATGTCTTTATCACTTATTTATAGGTGGCTAAGGCTTGAAATTACAAGAAAATAGCAATTAAGGGGTTTTAGAACGCATTTTCAACCAAAATGGCCCGAGTATGGCCATTTTGACTACTAGGATGCCTATTTCCTACATTTCTTGTCAAGTGAACTCATAAATAGTCATAACATGTCTTTATCACTTATTTATAGGTGGCTAAGGCTTGAAATTACAAGAAAATAGCAATTAAGGGGTTTTAGAACGCATTTTCAACCAAAATGGCCCAAGTATGGCCATTTTGACTACTAGGATGCCTATTTCCTACATTTCTTGTCAAGTGAACTCATAAATAGTCATAACATGTCTTTATCACTTATTTATAGGTGGTAAGGCTTGAAATTACAAGAAAATAGCAATTAAGGGGTTTTAGAACGCATTTTCAACCAAAATGGCCCGAGTAAGGCCATTTTGACTACTAGGATGCCTATTTCCTACATTTCTTGTCAAGTGAACTCATAAATAGTCATAACATGTCTTTATCACTTATTTATAGGTGGCTAAGGCTTGAAATTACAAGAAAATAGCAATTAAGGGGTTTTAGAACGCATTTTCAACCAAAATGGCCCGAGTATGGCCATTTTGACTACTAGGATGCCTATTTCCTACATTTCTTGTCAAGTGAACTCATAAATAGTCGTAACATGTCTTTATCACTTATTTATAGGTGGCTAAGGCTTGAAATTACAAGAAAATAGCAATTAAGGGTTTTAGAACGCATTTTCAACCAAAATGGCCCTAGTATGGCCATTTTGACTACTAGGATGCCTATTTCCTACATTTCTTGTCAAGTGAACTCATAAATAGTAATAACATGTCTTTATCACTTATTTATAGGTGGCTAAGGCTTGAAATTACAAGAAAATAGCAATTAAGGGGTTTTGGAACGCATTTTCAACCAAAATGGCCCTAGTATGGCCATTTTGACTACTAGGATGCCTATTTCCTACATTTCTTGTCAAGTGAACTCATAAATAGTCATAACATGTCTTTATCACTTATTTATAGGTGGCTAAGGCTTGAAATTACAAGAAAATAGCAATTAAGGGGTTTTAGAACGCATTTTCAACCAAAATGGCCCTAGTATGGCCATTTTGACTACTAGGATGCCTATTTCCTACATTTCTTGTCAAGTGAACTCATAAATAGTAGTAACATGTCTTTATCACTTATTTATAGGTGGTCTAAGGCTTGAAATTACAAGAAAATAGCAATTAAGGGGTTTTAGAACGCATTTTCAACCAAAATGGCCCGAGTATGGCCATTTTGACTACTAGGATGCCTATTTCCTACATTTCTTGTCAAGTGAACTCATAAATAGTCATAACATGTCTTTATCACTTATTTATAGGTGGCTAAGGCTTGAAATTACAAGAAAATAGCAATTAAGGGGTTTTAGAACGCATTTTCAACCAAAATGGCCCGAGTATGGCCATTTTGACTACTAGGATGCCTATTTCCTACATTTCTTGTCAAGTGAACTCATAAATAGTCATAACATGTCTTTATCACTTATTTATAGGTGGCTAAGGCTTGAAATTACAAGAAAATAGCAATTAAGGGGTTTTAGAACGCATTTTCAACCAAAATGGCCCGAGTATGGCCATTTTGACTACTAGGATGCCTATTTCCTACATTTCTTGTCAAGTGAACTCATAAATAGTAATAACATGTCTTTATCACTTATTTATAGGTGGCTAAGGCTTGAAATTACAAGAAAATAGCAATTAAGGGTTTTGGAACGCATTTTCAACCAAAATGGCCGAGTAAGGCCATTTTGACTACTAGGATGCCTATTTCCTACATTTCTTGTCAAGTGAACTCATAAATAGTCATAACATGTCTTTATCACTTATTTATAGGTGGATAAGGCTTGAAATTACAAGAAAATAGCAATTAAGGGGTTTTAGAACGCATTTTCAACCAAAATGGCCCGAGTAATGCCATTTTGACTACTAGGATGCCTATTTCCTACATTTCTTGTCAAGTGAACTCATAAATAGTCATAACATGTCTTTATCACTTATTTATAGGTGGCTAAGGCTTGAAATTACAAGAAAATAGCAATTAAGGGTTTTAGAACGCATTTTCAACCAAAATGGCCCGAGTATGGCCATTTTGACTACTAGGATGCCTATTTCCTACATTTCTTGTCAAGTGAACTCATAAATAGTAATAACATGTCTTTATCACTTATTTATAGGTGGCTAAGGCTTGAAATTACAAGAAAATAGCAATTAAGGGGTTTTAGAACGCATTTTCAACCAAAATGGCCCTAGTATGGCCATTTTGACTACTAGGATGCCTATTTCCTACATTTCTTGTCAAGTGAACTCATAAATAGTAATAACATGTCTTTATCACTTATTTATAGGTGGCTAAGGCTTGAAATTACAAGAAAATAGCAATTAAGGGGTTTTGGAACGCATTTTCAACCAAAATGGCCCGAGTATGGCCATTTTGACTACTAGGATGCCTATTTCCTACATTTCTTGTCAAGTGAACTCATAAATAGTAATAACATGTCTTTATCACTTATTTATAGGTGGCTAAGGCTTGAAATTACAAGAAAATAGCAATTAAGGGGTTTTAGAACGCATTTTCAACCAAAATGGCCCTAGTATGGCCATTTTGACTACTAGGATGCCTATTTCCTACATTTCTTGTCAAGTGAACTCATAAATAGTATAACATGTCTTTATCACTTATTTATAGGTGGCTAAGGCTTGAAATTACAAGAAAATAGCAATTAAGGGGTTTTAGAACGCATTTTCAACCAAAATGGCCCGAGTATGGCCATTTTGACTACTAGGATGCCTATTTCCTACATTTCTTGTCAAGTGAACTCATAAATAGTCATAACATGTCTTTATCACTTATTTATAGGTGGATAAGGCTTGAAATTACAAGAAAATAGCAATTAAGGGTTTTAGAACGCATTTTCAACCAAAATGGCCCGAGTAATCCATTTTGACTACTAGGATGCCTATTTCCTACATTTCTTGTCAAGTGAACTCATAAATAGTCATAACATGTCTTTATCACTTATTTATAGGTGGCTAAGGCTTGAAATTACAAGAAAATAGCAATTAAGGGGTTTTAGAACGCATTTTCAACCAAAATGGCCCGAGTATGGCCATTTTGACTACTAGGATGCCTATTTCCTACATTTCTTGTCAAGTGAACTCATAAATAGTCATAACATGTCTTTATCACTTATTTATAGGTGGCTAAGGCTTGAAATTACAAGAAAATAGCAATTAAGGGTTTTGAACGCATTTTCAACCAAAATGGCCGAGTAAGGCCATTTTGACTACTAGGATGCCTATTTCCTACATTTCTTGTCAAGTGAACTCATAAATAGTCATAACATGTCTTTATCACTTATTTATAGGTGGATAAGGCTTGAAATTACAAGAAAATAGCAATTAAGGGGTTTTAGAACGCATTTTCAACCAAAATGGCCCGAGTAATGCCATTTTGACTACTAGGATGCCTATTTCCTACATTTCTTGTCAAGTGAACTCATAAATAGTCATAACATGTCTTTATCACTTATTTATAGGTGGCTAAGGCTTGAAATTACAAGAAAATAGCAATTAAGGGGTTTTAGAACGCATTTTCAACCAAAATGGCCGAGTAAGGCCATTTTGACTACTAGGATGCCTATTTCCTACATTTCTTGTCAAGTGAACTCATAAATAGTAATAACATGTCTTTATCACTTATTTATAGGTGGCTAAGGCTTGAAATTACAAGAAAATAGCAATTAAGGTGTTTTAGAACGCATTTTCAACCAAAATGGCCCGAGTATGGCCATTTTGACTACTAGGATGCCTATTTCCTACATTTCTTGTCAAGTGAACTCATAAATAGTAATAACATGTCTTTATCACTTATTTATAGGTGGCTAAGGCTTGAAATTACAAGAAAATAGCAATTAAGGGGTTTTGGAACGCATTTTCAACCAAAATGGCCCTAGTATGGCCATTTTGACTACTAGGATGCCTATTTCCTACATTTCTTGTCAAGTGAACTCATAAATAGTCGTAACATGTCTTTATCACTTATTTATAGGTGGATAAGGCTTGAAATTACAAGAAAATAGCAATTAAGGGGTTTTAGAACGCATTTTCAACCAAAATGGCCCGAGTAATGCCATTTTGACTACTAGGATGCCTATTTCCTACATTTCTTGTCAAGTGAACTCATAAATAGTCATAACATGTCTTTATCACTTATTTATAGGTGGCTAAGGCTTGAAATTACAAGAAAATAGCAATTAAGGGGTTTTAGAACGCATTTTCAACCAAAATGGCCCGAGTATGGCCATTTTGACTACTAGGATGCCTATTTCCTACATTTCTTGTCAAGTGAACTCATAAATAGTCGTAACATGTCTTTATCACTTATTTATAGGTGGCTAAGGCTTGAAATTACAAGAAAATAGCAATTAAGGGGTTTTAGAACGCATTTTCAACCAAAATGGCCCTAGTATGGCCATTTTGACTACTAGGATGCCTATTTCCTACATTTCTTGTCAAGTGAACTCATAAATAGTAATAACATGTCTTTATCACTTATTTATAGGTGTCTAAGGCTTGAAATTACAAGAAAATAGCAATTAAGGGGTTTTGGAACGCATTTTCAACCAAAATGGCCCTAGTATGGCCATTTTGACTACTAGGATGCCTATTTCCTACATTTCTTGTCAAGTGAACTCATAAATAGTAATAACATGTCTTTATCACTTATTTATAGGTGGCTAAGGCTTGAAATTACAAGAAAATAGCAATTAAGGGGTTTTAGAACGCATTTTCAACCAAAATGGCCGAGTAAGGCCATTTTGACTACTAGGATGCCTATTTCCTACATTTCTTGTCAAGTGAACTCATAAATAGTCATAACATGTCTTTATCACTTATTTATAGGTGGATAAGGCTTGAAATTACAAGAAAATAGCAATTAAGGGTTTTAGAACGCATTTTCAACCAAAATGGCCCGAGTATGGCCATTTTGACTACTAGGATGCCTATTTCCTACATTTCTTGTCAAGTGAACTCATAAATAGTCATAACATGTCTTTATCACATATTTATAAGTGGCTAAGGCTTGAAATTAAAGAAAATAGCAATTAAGGGTTTTAGAACGCATTTTCAACCAAAACGGCCCGAGTATGGCCATTTTGACTACTAGGATGCCTATTTCCTACATTTCTTGTCAAGTGAACTCATAAATAGTAATAACATGTCTTTATCACTTATTTATAGGTGGATAAGGCTTGAAATTACAAGAAAATAGCAATTAAGGGGTTTTGGAACGCATTTTCAACCAAAATGGCCCTAGTATGGCCATTTTGACTACTAGGATGCCTATTTCCTACATTTCTTGTCAAGTGAACTCATAAATAGTCGTAACATGTCTTTATCACTTATTTATAGGTGGATAAGGCTTGAAATTACAAGAAAATAGCAATTAAGGGGTTTTAGAACGCATTTTCAACCAAAATGGCCCGAGTATGGCCATTTTGACTACTAGGATGCCTATTTCCTACATTTCTTGTCAAGTGAACTCATAAATAGTCATAACATGTCTTTATCACTTATTTATAGGTGGCTAAGGCTTGAAATTTAAAGAAAATAGCAATTAAAGGGTTTTAGAACGCATTTTCAACCAAAATGGCCCGAGTATGGCCATTTTGACTACTAGGATGCCTATTTCCTACATTTCTTGTCAAGTGAACTCATAAATAGTAATAACATGTCTTTATCACTTATTTATAGGTGGATAAGGCTTGAAATTACAAGAAAATAGCAATTAAGGGGTTTTAGAACGCATTTTCAACCAAAATGGCCCGAGTAATGCCATTTTGACTACTAGGATGCCTATTTCCTACATTTCTTGTCAAGTGAACTCATAAATAGTCATAACATGTCTTTATCACTTATTTATAGGTGGCTAAGGCTTGAAATTACAAGAAAATAGCAATTAAGGGGTTTTAGAACGCATTTTCAACCAAAATGGCCCGAGTATGGCCATTTTGACTACTAGGATGCCTATTTCCTACATTTCTTGTCAAGTGAACTCATAAATAGTCGTAACATGTCTTTATCACTTATTTATAGGTGGCTAAGGCTTGAAATTACAAGAAAATAGCAATTAAGGGGTTTTAGAACGCATTTTCAACCAAAATGGCCCTAGTATGGCCATTTTGACTACTAGGATGCCTATTTCCTACATTTCTTGTCAAGTGAACTCATAAATAGTAATAACATGTCTTTATCACTTATTTATAGGTGTCTAAGGCTTGAAATTACAAGAAAATAGCAATTAAGGGGTTTTGGAACGCATTTTCAACCAAAATGGCCCTAGTATGGCCATTTTGACTACTAGGATGCCTATTTCCTACATTTCTTGTCAAGTGAACTCATAAATAGTCATAACATGTCTTTATCACTTATTTATAGGTGGCTAAGGCTTGAAATTACAAGAAAATAGCAATTAAGGGTTTTAGAACGCATTTTCAACCAAAATGGCCCGAGTAAGGCCATTTTGACTACTAGGATGCCTATTTCCTACATTTCTTGTCAAGTGAACTCATAAATAGTCATAACATGTCTTTATCACTTATTTATAGGTGGATAAGGCTTGAAATTACAAGAAAATAGCAATTAAGGGGTTTTAGAACGCATTTTCAACCAAAATGGCCCGAGTATGGCCATTTTGACTACTAGGATGCCTATTTCCTACATTTCTTGTCAAGTGAACTCATAAATAGTCATAACATGTCTTTATCACTTATTTATAGGTGGCTAAGGCTTGAAATTACAAGAAAATAGCAATTAAGGGGTTTTAGAACGCATTTTCAACCAAAATGGCCCGAGTATGGCCATTTTGACTACTAGGATGCCTATTTCCTACATTTCTTGTCAAGTGAACTCATAAATAGTAATAACATGTCTTTATCACTTATTTATAGGTGGCTAAGGCTTGAAATTACAAGAAAATAGCAATTAAGGGGTTTTAGAACGCATTTTCAACCAAAATGGCCCTAGTATGGCCATTTTGACTACTAGGATGCCTATTTCCTACATTTCTTGTCAAGTGAACTCATAAATAGTCATAACATGTCTTTATCACTTATTTATAGGTGGCTAAGGCTTGAAATTACAAGAAAATAGCAATTAAGGGGTTTTAGAACGCATTTTCAACCAAAATGGCCCGAGTATGGCCATTTTGACTACTAGGATGCCTATTTCCTACATTTCTTGTCAAGTGAACTCATAAATAGTCATAACATGTCTTTATCACTTATTTATAGGTGGCTAAGGCTTGAAATTACAAGAAAATAGCAATTAAGGGTTTTAGAACGCATTTTCAACCAAAATGGCCCGAGTATGGCCATTTTGACTACTAGGATGCCTATTTCCTACATTTCTTGTCAAGTGAACTCATAAATAGTCATAACATGTCTTTATCACTTATTTATAGGTGTCTAAGGCTTGAAATTACAAGAAAATAGCAATTAAGGGGTTTTAGAACGCATTTTCAACCAAAATGGCCCGAGTATGGCCATTTTGACTACTAGGATGCCTATTTCCTACATTTCTTGTCAAGTGAACTCATAAATAGTCATAACATGTCTTTATCACTTATTTATAGGTGGCTAAGGCTTGAAATTACAAGAAAATAGCAATTAAGGGTTTTGGAACGCATTTTCAACCAAAATGGCCCGAGTATGGCCATTTTGACTACTAGGATGCCTATTTCCTACATTTCTTGTCAAGTGAACTCATAAATAGTCATAACATGTCTTTATCACTTATTTATAGGTGGATAAGGCTTGAAATTACAAGAAAATAGCAATTAAGGGGTTTTAGAACGCATTTTCAACCAAAATGGCCCGAGTATGGCCATTTTGACTACTAGGATGCCTATTTCCTACATATCTTTTCAAGTGAACTCATAAATAGTCATAACATGTCTTTATCACATATTTATAGGTGGCTAAGGCTTGAAATTACAAGAAAATAGCAATTAAGGGTTTTAGAACGCATTTTCAACCAAAACGGCCCGAGTATGGCCATTTTGACTACTAGGATGCCTATTTCCTACATTTCTTGTCAAGTGAACTCATAAATAGTAATAACATGTCTTTATCACTTATTTATAGGTAGATAAGGCTTGAAATTACAAGAAAATAGCAATTAAGGGTTTTGGAACGCATTTTCAACCAAAATGGCCCTAGTAATGCCATTTTGACTACTAGGATGCCTATTTCCTACATTTCTTGTCAAGTGAACTCATAAATAGTCGTAAAATGTCTTTATCATCTTATTTATAGGTGGATAAGGCTTGAAATTACAAGAAAATAGCAATTAAGGGGTTTTAGAACGCATTTTCAACCAAAACGGCCCGAGTAATGCCATTTTGACTACTAGGATGCCTATTTCCTACATTTCTTGTCAAGTGAACTCATAAATAGTCGTAACATGTCTTTATCACTTATTTATAGGTGGCTAAGGCTTGAAATTACAAGAAAATAGCAATTAAGGGGTTTTAGAACGCATTTTCAACCAAAATGGCCCGAGTAATGCCATTTTGACTACTAGGATGCCTATTTCCTACATTTCTTGTCAAGTGAACTCATAAATAGTCATAACATGTCTTTATCATTATTTATAGGTGGCTAAGGCTTGAAATTAAAAGAAAATAGCAATTAAGGGGTTTTAGAACGCATTTTCAACCAAAATGGCCCGAGTATGGCCATTTTGACTACTAGGATGCCTATTTCCTACATTTCTTGTCAAGTGAACTCATAAATAGTCGTAACATGTCTTTATCACTTATTTATAGGTGGCTAAGTCTTGAAATTACAAGAAAATAGCAATTAAGGGGTTTTAGAACGCATTTTCAACCAAAATGGCCCTAGTATGGCCATTTTGACTACTAGGATGCCTATTTCCTACATTTCTTGTCAAGTGAACTCATAAATAGTAATAACATGTCTTTATCACTTATTTATAGGTGGCTAAGGCTTGAAATTACAAGAAAATAGCAATTAAGGGGTTTTGGAACGCATTTTCAACCAAAATGGCCCGAGTATGGCCATTTTGACTACTAGGATGCCTATTTCCTACATTTCTTGTCAAGTGAACTCATAAATAGTAATAACATGTCTTTATCACTTATTTATAGGTGGCTAAGGCTTGAAATTACAAGAAAATAGCAATTAAGGGTTTTGGAACGCATTTTCAACCAAAATGGCCCGAGTAAGGCCATTTTGACTACTAGGATGCCTATTTCCTACATTTCTTGTCAAGTGAACTCATAAATAGTCATAACATGTCTTTATCACTTATTTATAGGTGGATAAGGCTTGAAATTACAAGAAAATAGCAATTAAGGGTTTTAGAACGCATTTTCAACCAAAATGGCCCGAGTATGGCCATTTTGACTACTAGGATGCCTATTTCCTACATTTCTTGTCAAGTGAACTCATAAATAGTCATAACATGTCTTTATCACTTATTTATAAGTGGCTAAGGCTTGAAATTAAAAGAAAATAGCAATTAAGGGTTTTAGAACGCATTTTCAACCAAAATGGCCCGAGTATGGCCATTTTGACTACTAGGATGCCTATTTCCTACATTTCTTGTCAAGTGAACTCATAAATAGTAATAACATGTCTTTATCACTTATTTATAGGTGGATAAGGCTTGAAATTACAAGAAAATAGCAATTAAGGGGTTTTAGAACGCATTTTCAACCAAAATGGCCCGAGTATGCCATTTTGACTACTAGGATGCCTATTTCCTACATTTCTTGTCAAGTGAACTCATAAATAGTCATAACATGTCTTTATCACTTATTTATAGGTGGCTAAGGCTTGAAATTACAAGAAAATAGCAATTAAGGGTTTTAGAACGCATTTTCAACCAAAATGGCCCGAGTATGGCCATTTTGACTACTAGGATGCCTATTTCCTACATTTCTTGTCAAGTGAACTCATAAATAGTAATAACATGTCTTTATCACTTATTTATAGGTGGCTAAGGCTTGAAATTACAAGAAAATAGCAATTAAGGGGTTTTAGAACGCATTTTCAACCAAAATGGCCCTAGTATGGCCATTTTGACTACTAGGATGCCTATTTCCTACATTTCTTGTCAAGTGAACTCATAAATAGTAATAACATGTCTTTATCACTTATTTATAGGTGGCTAAGGCTTGAAATTACAAGAAAATAGCAATTAAGGGGTTTTAGAACGCATTTTCAACCAAAATGGCCCGAGTATGGCCATTTTGACTACTAGGATGCCTATTTCCTACATTTCTTGTCAAGTGAACTCATAAATAGTCATAACATGTCTTTATCACTTATTTATAGGTGGCTAAGGCTTGAAATTACAAGAAAATAGCAATTAAGGGGTTTTAGAACGCATTTTCAACCAAAATGGCCCGAGTATGGCCATTTTGACTACTAGGATGCCTATTTCCTACATTTCTTGTCAAGTGAACTCATAAATAGTCATAACATGTCTTTATCACTTATTTATAGGTGGCTAAGGCTTGAAATTACAAGAAAATAGCAATTAAGGGTTTTAGAACGCATTTTCAACCAAAATGGCCCGAGTATGGCCATTTTGACTACTAGGATGCCTATTTCCTACATTTCTTGTCAAGTGAACTCATAAATAGTCATAACATGTCTTTATCACTTATTTATAGGTGGCTAAGGCTTGAAATTACAAGAAAATAGCAATTAAGGGTTTTGGAACGCATTTTCAACCAAAATGGCCCGAGTATGGCCATTTTGACTACTAGGATGCCTATTTCCTACATTTCTTGTCAAGTGAACTCATAAATAGTAATAACATGTCTTTATCACTTATTTATAGGTGGCTAAGGCTTGAAATTACAAGAAAATAGCAATTAAGGGGTTTTAGAACGCATTTTCAACCAAAATGGCCCGAGTAATGCCATTTTGACTACTAGGATGCCTATTTCCTACATTTCTTGTCAAGTGAACTCATAAATAGTCATAACATGTCTTTATCACTTATTTATAGGTGGCTAAGGCTTGAAATTACAAGAAAATAGCAATTAAGGGGTTTTAGAACGCATTTTCAACCAAAATGGCCCGAGTATGGCCATTTTGACTACTAGGATGCCTATTTCCTACATTTCTTGTCAAGTGAACTCATAAATAGTCATAACATGTCTTTATCACTTATTTATAGGTGGCTAAGGCTTGAAATTACAAGAAAATAGCAATTAAGGGGTTTTAGAACGCATTTCAAAATGGCCCAACCAAAATGGCCGAGTATGGCCATTTTGACTACTAGGATGCCTATTTCCTACATTTCTTGTCAAGTGAACTCATAAATAGTCATAACATGTCTTTATCACTTATTTATAGGTGGATAAGGCTTGAAATTACAAGAAAATAGCAATTAAGGGGTTTTAGAACGCATTTTCAACCAAAATGGCCCGAGTATGGCCATTTTGACTACTAGGATGCCTATTTCCTACATTTCTTGTCAAGTGAACTCATAAATAGTCATAACATGTCTTTATCACTTATTTATAGGTGGCTAAGGCTTGAAATTACAAGAAAATAGCAATTAAAGGGTTTTAGAACGCATTTTCAACCAAAATGGCCCGAGTATGGCCATTTTGACTACTAGGATGCCTATTTCCTACATTTCTTGTCAAGTGAACTCATAAATAGTCATAACATGTCTTTATCACTTATTTATAGGTGGATAAGGCTTGAAATTACAAGAAAATAGCAATTAAGGGGTTTTAGAACGCATTTTCAACCAAAATGGCCCGAGTATGGCCATTTTGACTACTAGGATGCCTATTTCCTACATTTCTTGTCAAGTGAACTCATAAATAGTCATAACATGTCTTTATCACTTATTTATAGGTGGCTAAGGCTTGAAATTACAAGAAAATAGCAATTAAGGGTTTTAGAACGCATTTTCAACCAAAATGGCCCGAGTATGGCCATTTTGACTACTAGGATGCCTATTTCCTACATTTCTTGTCAAGTGAACTCATAAATAGTAATAACATGTCTTTATCACTTATTTATAGGTGGCTAAGGCTTGAAATTACAAGAAAATAGCAATTAAGGGGTTTTGGAACGCATTTTCAACCAAAATGGCCCTAGTATGGCCATTTTGACTACTAGGATGCCTATTTCCTACATTTCTTGTCAAGTGAACTCATAAATAGTCATAACATGTCTTTATCACTTATTTATAGGTGGATAAGGCTTGAAATTACAAGAAAATAGCAATTAAGGGGTTTTAGAACGCATTTTCAACCAAAATGGCCCGAGTATGGCCATTTTGACTACTAGGATGCCTATTTCCTACATTTCTTGTCAAGTGAACTCATAAATAGTCATAACATGTCTTTATCACTTATTTATAGGTGGCTAAGGCTTGAAATTACAAGAAAATAGCAATTAAGGGGTTTTAGAACGCATTTTAAACCAAAATGGCCCGATTAAGGCCATTTTGACTACTAGGATGCCTATTTCCTACATTTCTTGTCAAGTGAACTCATAAATAGTCATAACATGTCTTTATCACTTATTTATAGGTGGCTAAGGCTTGAAATTACAAGAAAATAGCAATTAAGGGTTTTAGAACGCATTTTCAACCAAAATGGCCCGAGTATGGCCATTTTGACTACTAGGATGCCTATTTCCTACATTTCTTGTCAAGTGAACTCATAAATAGTCATAACATGTCTTTATCACTTATTTATAGGTGGCTAAGGCTTGAAATTACAAGAAAATAGCAATTAAGGGTTTTAGAACGCATTTTCAACCAAAATGGCCCGAGTATGGCCATTTTGACTACTAGGATGCCTATTTCCTACATTTCTTGTCAAGTGAACTCATAAATAGTAATAACATGTCTTTATCACTTATTTATAGGTGGCTAAGGCTTGAAATTACAAGAAAATAGCAATTAAGGGTTTTAGAACGCATTTTCAACCAAAATGGCCCTAGTATGGCCATTTTGACTACTAGGATGCCTATTTCCTACATTTCTTGTCAAGTGAACTCATAAATAGTAATAACATGTCTTTATCACTTATTTATAGGTGGCTAAGGCTTGAAATTACAAGAAAATAGCAATTAAGGGTTTTAGAACGCATTTTCAACCAAAATGGCCCGAGTATGGCCATTTTGACTACTAGGATGCCTATTTCCTACATTTCTTGTCAAGTGAACTCATAAATAGTCATAACATGTCTTTATCACTTATTTATAGGTGGCTAAGGCTTGAAATTACAAGAAAATAGCAATTAAGGGGTTTTAGAACGCATTTTCAACCAAAATGGCCCGAGTATGGCCATTTTGACTACTAGGATGCCTATTTCCTACATTTCTTGTCAAGTGAACTCATAAATAGTCATAACATGTCTTTATCACTTATTTATAGGTGGATAAGGCTTGAAATTACAAGAAAATAGCAATTAAGGGGTTTTAGAACGCATTTTCAACCAAAATGGCCCGAGTATGGCCATTTTGACTACTAGGATGCCTATTTCCTACATTTCTTGTCAAGTGAACTCATAAATAGTCATAACATGTCTTTATCACTTATTTATAGGTGGCTAAGGCTTGAAATTAAAAGAAAATAGCAATTAAGGGTTTTAGAACGCATTTTCAACCAAAATGGCCCGAGTATGGCCATTTTGACTACTAGGATGCCTATTTCCTACATTTCTTGTCAAGTGAACTCATAAATAGTAATAACATGTCTTTATCACTTATTTATAGGTGGATAAGGCTTGAAAATACAAGAAAATAGCAATTAAGGGGTTTTGGAACGCATTTTCAACCAAAATGGTCCTAGTAATGCCATTTTGACTACTAGGATGCGTATTTCCTACATTTCTTGTCAAGTGAACTCATAAATAGTCGTAAAATGTCTTTATATCTTTTTTATAGGTGGATAAGGCTTGAAATTACAAGAAAATAGCAATTAAGGGGTTTTAGAACGCCTTTTCAACCAAAACGGCCCGAGAAATGCCATTTTGACTACTAGGATGCCTATTTCCTACATTTCTTGTCAAGTGAACTCATAAATAGTCGTAACATGTCTTTATCACTTATTTATAGGTGGCTAAGTCTTGAAATTACAAGAAAATAGCAATTAAGGTGTTTTAGAACGCATTTTCAACCAAAATGGCCCTAGTATGGCCATTTTGACTACTAGGATGCCTATTTCCTACATTTCTTGTCAGGTGAACTCATAAATATTAATAACATGTCTTTATCACTTATTTATAGGTGTCTAACGGTTGAAATTACAAGAAAATAGCAATTAAGGGGTTTTGGAACGCATTTTCAACCAAAATGGCCCTAATATGGCCATTTTGCCTACTAGGATGCCTATTTCCTACATTTCTTGTCAAGTGAACTCATAAATAGTAATAACATGTCTTTATCACTTATTTATAGGTGGCTAAGGCTTGAAATTACAAGAAAATAGCAATTAAGGGGTTTTAGAACGCCTTTTCAACCAAAACGGCCCGAGTAATGCCATTTTGACTACTAGGATGCCTATTTCCTACATTTCTTGTCAAGTGAACTCATAAATAGTCATAACATGTCTTTATCATTTATTTATAGGTGGCTAAGGCTTGAAATTAAAAGAAAATAGCAATTAAGGGGTTTTAAAACGCATTTTAAACCAAAATGGCCCGAGTATGGTCATTTTGACTACTAGGATGCCTATTTCCTACATTTCTTGTCAAGTGAACTCATAAATAGTCGAAACATGTCTTTATCACTTATTTATAGTTGGATAAGGTTTGAAACTACAAGAAAACAGCAATTAAGGAGTTTTAGAACACATTTTCAACCAAAATGCCCCAAGTAAGGCCATTTTGACTACTAGGATGCCTATTTCCTACATTTCTTGTCAAGTGAACTCATAAGTAGTCATAACATGTCTGTATCACTTATTTATCGGTGGTTAAGGCTTTAAATTACAAGAAATTAGCAATTAAGGGGTTTTTGAACGCAATTTCAACCAAAATGGCCCGAGTAAGGCCATTTTGACTACTAGGATGCCTATTTCCTACATTTCTTGTCAAGTGAACTCATAAATAGTAATAACATGTCTTTATCACTTATTTATAGGTGGCTAAGGCTTGAAATTACAAGAAAATAGCAATTAAGGGATTTTGGAACGCATTTTCAACCAAAATGGCCGAGTAAGGCCATTTTGACTACTAGGATGCCTCTTTCCTACATTTCTTGTCAAGTGAACTCATAAGTAGTCATAACATGTCTTTATCACTTATTTATAGGTGGATAAGGCTTGATATTACAAGAAAATAGCAATTAAGGGGTTTTAGAACGCATTTTAAACCAAAATGGCCCGAGTATGGCCATTTTGTCTACCAGGATGCCTATTTCCTACATATCTTTTCAAGTGAACTCATAAATAGTCATAACATGTCTTTATCACATATTTATAAGTGGATAAGGCTTCAAATTAAAAGAAAATAGCAATTAAAGGGTTTTAGAACGCATTTTCAACCAAAACGGCCCGAGTATGGCCATTTTGACTACTAGGATGCCTATTTCCTACATTTCTTGTCAAGTGAACTCATAAATAGTAATAACATGTCTTTATCACTTATTTATAGGTAGATAAGGCTTGAAAATACAAGAAAATAGCAATTAAGGGGTTTTGGAACGCATTTTCAACCAAAATGGTCCTAGTAATGCCATTTTGACTACTAGGATGCGTATTTCCTACATTTCTTGTCAAGTGAACTCATAAATAGTCGTAAAATGTCTTTATATCTTATTTATAGGTGGATAAGGCTTGAAATTACAAGAAAATAGCAATTAAGGGGTTTTAGAACGCCTTTTCAACCAAAACGGCCCGAGAAATGCCATTTTGACTACTAGGATGCCTATTTCCTACATTTCTTGTCAAGTGAACTCATAAATAGTCGTAACATGTCTTTATCACTTATTTATAGGTGGCTAAGTCTTGAAATTACAAGAAAATAGCAATTAAGGTGTTTTAGAACGCATTTTCAACCAAAATGGCCCTAGTATGACCATTTTGACTACTAGGATGCCTATTTCCTACATTTCTTGTCAGGTGAACTCATAAATATTAATAACATGTCTTTATCACTTATTTATAGGTGTCTAACGGTTGAAATTACAAGAAAATAGCAATTAAGGGGTTTTGGAACGCATTTTCAACCAAAATGGCCCTAATATGGCCATTTTTCCTACTAGGATGCCTATTTCCTACATTTCTTGTCAAGTGAACTCATAAATAGTAATAACATGTCTTTATCACTTATTTATAGGTGGCTAAGGCTTGAAATTACAAGAAAATAGCAATTAAGGGGTTTTAGAACGCCTTTTCAACCAAAACGGCCCGAGTAATGCCATTTTGACTACTAGGATGCCTATTTCCTACATTTCTTGTCAAGTGAACTCATAAATAGTCATAACATGTCTTTATCATTTATTTATAGGTGGCTAAGGCTTGAAATTAAAAGAAAATAGCAATTAAGGGGTTTTAAAACGCATTTTAAACCAAAATGGCCCGAGTATGGTCATTTTGACTACTAGGATGCCTATTTCCTACATTTCTTGTCAAGTGAACTCATAAATAGTCGTAACATGTCTTTATCACTTATTTATAGTTGGATAAGGTTTGAAACTACAAGAAAACAGCAATTAAGGAGTTTTAGAACACATTTTCAACCAAAATGCCCCAAGTAAGGCCATTTTGACTACTAGGATGCCTATTTCCTACATTTCTTGTCAAGTGAACTCATAAGTAGTCATAACATGTCTGTATCACTTATTTATCGGTGGTTAAGGCTTTAAATTACAAGAAATTAGCAATTAAGGGGTTTTTGAACGCAATTTCAACCAAAATGGCCCGAGTAAGGCCATTTTGACTACTAGGATGCCTATTTCCTACATTTCTTGTCAAGTGAACTCATAAATAGACATAACATGTCTTTATCACTTATTTATAGGTGGCTAAGTCTTGAAATTACAAGAAAATAGCAATTAAGGTGTTTTAGAACGCATTTTCAACCAAAATGGCCCTAGTATGGCCATTTTGACTACTAGGATGCCTATTTCCTACATTTCTTGTCAAGTGAACTCATAAATAGTCGTAACATGTCTTTATCACTTATTTATAGGTGGCTAAGTCTTGAAATTACAAGAAAATAGCAATTAAGGTGTTTTAGAACGCATTTTCAACCAAAATGGCCCTAGTATGGCCATTTTGACTACTAGGATGCCTATTTCCTACATTTCTTGTCAGGTGAACTCATAAATATTAATAAAATGTCTTTATCACTTATTTATAGGTGTCTAACGGTTGAAATTACAAGAAAATAGCAATTAAGGGGTTTTGGAACGCATTTTCAACCAAAATGGCCGAGTAAGGCCATTTTGACTACTAGGAAGCCTCTTTCCTACATTTCTTGTCAAGTGAACTCATAAGTAGTCATAACATGTCTTTATCACTTATTTATAGGTGGATAAGGCTTGAAATTACAAGAAAATAGCAATTAAGGGGTTTTAGAACGCATTTTCAACCAAAATGGCCCGAGTATGGCCATTTTGTCTACCAGGATGCCTATTTCCTACATATCTTTTCAAGTGAACTCATAAATAGTCATAACATGTCTTTATCACATATTTATAAGTGGCTAAGGCTTCAAATTAAAATAAAATAGCAATTAAAGGGTTTTAGAACGCATTTTCAACCAAAACGGCCCGAGTATGGCCATTTTGACTACTAGGATGCCTATTTCCTACATTTCTTGTCAAGTGAACTCATAAATAGTAATAACATGTCTTTATCACTTATTTATAGGTAGATAAGGCTTGAAAATACAAGAAAATAGCAATTAAGGGGTTTTGGAACGCATTTTCAACCAAAATGGTCCTAGTAATGCCATTTTGACTACTAGGATGCGTATTTCCTACATTTCTTGTCAAGTGAACTCATAAATAGTCGTAAAATGTCTTTATATCTTATTTATAGGTGGATAAGGCTTGAAATTACAAGAAAATAGCAATTAAGGGGTTTTAGAACGCCTTTTCAACCAAAACGGCCCGAGTAATGCCATTTTGACTACTAGGATGCCTATTTCCTACATTTCTTGTCAAGTGAACTCATAAATAGTCGTAAAATGTCTTTATCACTTATTTATAGGTGGATAAGGCTTGAAATTACAAGAAAATAGCAATTAAGGGGTTTTAGAACGCCTTTTCAACCAAAACGGCCCGAGTAATGCCATTTTGACTACTAGGATGCCTATTTCCTACATTTCTTGTCAAGTGAACTCATAAATAGTCATAACATGTCTTTATCATTTATTTATAGGTGTCTAAGGCTTGAAATTAAAAGAAAATAGCAATTAAGGGGTTTTAAAACGCATTTTAAACCAAAATGGCCCGAGTATGGTCATTTTGACTACTAGGATGCCTATTTCCTACATTTCTTGTCAAGTGAACTCATAAATAGTCGTAACATGTCTTTATCACTTATTTATAGTTGGATAAGGTTTGAAACTACAAGAAAACAGCAATTAAGGAGTTTTAGAACACATTTTCAACCAAAATGCCCCAAGTAAGGCCATTTTGACTACTAGGATGCCTATTTCCTACATTTCTTGTCAAGTGAACTCATAAGTAGTCATAACATGTCTGTATCACTTATTTATCGGTGGTTAAGGCTTTAAATTACAAGAAATTAGCAATTAAGGGGTTTTTGAACGCAATTTCAACCAAAATGGCCCGAGTAAGGCCATTTTGACTACTAGGATGCCTATTTCCTACATTTCTTGTCAAGTGAACTCATAAATAGTCATAACATGTCTTTATCTCTTATTTATAGGTGGCTAAGTCTTGAAATTACAAGAAAATAGCAATTAAGGTGTTTTAGAACGCATTTTCAACCAAAATGGCCCTAGTATGGCCATTTTGACTACTAGGATGCCTATTTCCTACATTTCTTGTCAGGTGAACTCATAAATATTAATAACATGTCTTTATCACTTATTTATAGGTGTCTAACGGTTGAAATTACAAGAAAATAGCAATTAAGGGGTTTTGGAACGCATTTTCAACCAAAATGGCCCTAATATGGCCATTTTGCCTACTAGGATGCCTATTTCCTACATTTCTTGTCAAGTAAACTCATAAATAGTAATAACATGTCTTTATCACTTATTTATAGGTGGCTAAGGCTTGAAATTACAAGAAAATAGCAATTAAGGGGTTTTGGAACGCATTTTCAACCAAAATGGCCGAGTAAGGCCATTTTGACTACTAGGATGCCTCTTTCCTACATTTCTTGTCAAGTGAACTCATAAGTAGTCATAACATGTCTTTATCACTTATTTATAGGTGGATAAGGCTTGAAATTACAAGAAAATAGCAATTAAGGGGTTTTAGAACGCATTTTCAACCAAAATGGCCCGAGTATGGCCATTTTGTCTACCAGGATGCCTATTTCCTACATATCTTTTCAAGTGAACTCATAAATAGTCATAACATGTCTTTATCACATATTTATAAGTGGCTAAGGCTTCAAATTAAAAGAAAATAGCAATTAAAGGGTTTTAGAACGCATTATCAACCAAAACGGCCCGAGTATGGCCATTTTGACTACTAGGATGCCTATTTCCTACATTTCTTGTCAAGTGAACTCATAAATAGTAATAACATGTCTTTATCACTTATTTATAGGTAGATAAGGCTTGAAAATACAAGAAAATAGCAATTAAGGGGTTTTGGAACGCATTTTCAACCAAAATGGTCCTAGTAATGCCATTTTGACTACTAGGATGCGTATTTCCTACATTTCTTGTCAAGTGAACTCATAAATAGTCGTAAAATGTCTTTATATCTTATTTATAGGTGGATAAGGCTTGAAATTACAAGAAAATAGCAATTAAGGGGTTTTAGAACGCCTTTTCAACCAAAACGGCCCGAGTAATGCCATTTTGACTACTAGGATGCCTATTTCCTACATTTCTTGTCAAGTGAACTCATAAATAGTCGTAAAATGTCTTTATCACTTATTTATAGGTGGATAAGGCTTGAAATTACAAGAAAATAGCAATTAAGGGGTTTTAGAACGCCTTTTCAACCAAAACGGCCCGAGTAATGCCATTTTGACTACTAGGATGCCTATTTCCTACATTTCTTGTCAAGTGAACTCATAAATAGTCATAACATGTCTTTATCATTTATTTATAGGTGGCTAAGGCTTGAAATTAAAAGAAAATAGCAATTAAGGGGTTTTAAAACGCATTTTAAACCAAAATGGCCCGAGTATGGTCATTTTGACTACTAGGATGCCTATTTCCTACATTTCTTGTCAAGTGAACTCATAAATAGTCGTAACATGTCTTTATCACTTATTTATAGTTGGCTAAGGTTTGAAACTACAAGAAAACAGCAATTAAGGAGTTTTAGAACACATTTTCAACCAAAATGCCCCAAGTAAGGACATTTTGACTACTAGGATGCCTATTTCCTACATTTCTTGTCAAGTGAACTCATAAGTAGTCATAACATGTCTTTATCACTTATTTATAGGTGGATAAGGCTTGAAATTACAAGAAAATAGCAATTAAGGGGTTTTAGAACGCATTTTCAACCAAAATGGCCCGAGTATGGCCATTTTGTCTACCAGGATGCCTATTTCCTACATATCTTTTCAAGTGAACTCATAAATAGTCATAACATGTCTTTATCACATATTTATAAGTGGCTAAGGCTTCAAATTAAAATAAAATAGCAATTAAAGGGTTTTAGAACGCATTTTCAACCAAAACGGCCCGAGTATGGCCATTTTGACTACTAGGATGCCTATTTCCTACATTTCTTGTCAAGTGAACTCATAAATAGTAATAACATGTCTTTATCACTTATTTATAGGTAGATAAGGCTTGAAAATACAAGAAAATAGCAATTAAGGGGTTTTGGAACGCATTTTCAACCAAAATGGTCCTAGTAATGCCATTTTGACTACTAGGATGCGTATTTCCTACATTTCTTGTCAAGTGAACTCATAAATAGTCGTAAAATGTCTTTATATCTTATTTATAGGTGGATAAGGCTTGAAATTACAAGAAAATAGCAATTAAGGGGTTTTAGAACGCCTTTTCAACCAAAACGGCCCGAGTAATGCCATTTTGACTACTAGGATGCCTATTTCCTACATTTCTTGTCAAGTGAACTCATAAATAGTCGTAAAATGTCTTTATCACTTATTTATAGGTGGATAAGGCTTGAAATTACAAGAAAATAGCAATTAAGGGGTTTTAGAACGCCTTTTCAACCAAAACGGCCCGAGTAATGCCATTTTGACTACTAGGATGCCTATTTCCTACATTTCTTGTCAAGTGAACTCATAAATAGTCATAACATGTCTTTATCATTTATTTATAGGTGGCTAAGGCTTGAAATTAAAAGAAAATAGCAATTAAGGGGTTTTAAAACGCATTTTAAACCAAAATGGCCCGAGTATGGTCATTTTGACTACTAGGATGCCTATTTCCTACATTTCTTGTCAAGTGAACTCATAAATAGTCGTAACATGTCTTTATCACTTATTTATAGTTGGCTAAGGTTTGAAACTACAAGAAAACAGCAATTAAGGAGTTTTAGAACACATTTTCAACCAAAATGCCCCAAGTAAGGCCATTTTGACTACTAGGATGCCTATTTCCTACATTTCTTGTCAAGTGAACTCATAAGTAGTCATAACATGTCTTTATCACTTATTTATAGGTGGATAAGGCTTGAAATTACAAGAAAATAGCAATTAAGGGGTTTTAGAACGCATTTTCAACCAAAATGGCCCGAGTATGGCCATTTTGTCTACCAGGATGCCTATTTCCTACATATCTTTTCAAGTGAACTCATAAATAGTCATAACATGTCTTTATCACATATTTATAAGTGGCTAAGGCTTCAAATTAAAATAAAATAGCAATTAAAGGGTTTTAGAACGCATTTTCAACCAAAACGGCCCGAGTATGGCCATTTTGACTACTAGGATGCCTATTTCCTACATTTCTTGTCAAGTGAACTCATAAATAGTAATAACATGTCTTTATCACTTATTTATAGGTAGATAAGGCTTGAAAATACAAGAAAATAGCAATTAAGGGGTTTTGGAACGCATTTTCAACCAAAATGGTCCTAGTAATGCCATTTTGACTACTAGGATGCGTATTTCCTACATTTCTTGTCAAGTGAACTCATAAATAGTCGTAAAATGTCTTTATATCTTATTTATAGGTGGATAAGGCTTGAAATTACAAGAAAATAGCAATTAAGGGGTTTTAGAACGCCTTTTCAACCAAAACGGCCCGAGTAATGCCATTTTGACTACTAGGATGCCTATTTCCTACATTTCTTGTCAAGTGAACTCATAAATAGTCGTAAAATGTCTTTATCACTTATTTATAGGTGGATAAGGCTTGAAATTACAAGAAAATAGCAATTAAGGGGTTTTAGAACGCCTTTTCAACCAAAACGGCCCGAGTAATGCCATTTTGACTACTAGGATGCCTATTTCCTACATTTCTTGTCAAGTGAACTCATAAATAGTCATAACATGTCTTTATCATTTATTTATAGGTGGCTAAGGCTTGAAATTAAAAGAAAATAGCAATTAAGGGGTTTTAAAACGCATTTTAAACCAAAATGGCCCGAGTATGGTCATTTTGACTACTAGGATGCCTATTTCCTACATTTCTTGTCAAGTGAACTCATAAATAGTCGTAACATGTCTTTATCACTTATTTATAGTTGGCTAAGGTTTGAAACTACAAGAAAACAGCAATTAAGGAGTTTTAGAACACATTTTCAACCAAAATGCCCCAAGTAAGGCCATTTTGACTACTAGGATGCCTATTTCCTACATTTCTTGTCAAGTGAACTCATAAGTAGTCATAACATGTCTTTATCACTTATTTATAGGTGGATAAGGCTTGAAATTACAAGAAAATAGCAATTAAGGGGTTTTAGAACGCATTTTCAACCAAAATGGCCCGAGTATGGCCATTTTGTCTACCAGGATGCCTATTTCCTACATATCTTTTCAAGTGAACTCATAAATAGTCATAACATGTCTTTATCACATATTTATAAGTGGCTAAGGCTTCAAATTAAAATAAAATAGCAATTAAAGGGTTTTAGAACGCATTTTCAACCAAAACGGCCCGAGTATGGCCATTTTGACTACTAGGATGCCTATTTCCTACATTTCTTGTCAAGTGAACTCATAAATAGTAATAACATGTCTTTATCACTTATTTATAGGTAGATAAGGCTTGAAAATACAAGAAAATAGCAATTAAGGGGTTTTGGAACGCATTTTCAACCAAAATGGTCCTAGTAATGCCATTTTGACTACTAGGATGCGTATTTCCTACATTTCTTGTCAAGTGAACTCATAAATAGTCGTAAAATGTCTTTATATCTTATTTATAGGTGGATAAGGCTTGAAATTACAAGAAAATAGCAATTAAGGGGTTTTAGAACGCCTTTTCAACCAAAACGGCCCGAGTAATGCCATTTTGACTACTAGGATGCCTATTTCCTACATTTCTTGTCAAGTGAACTCATAAATAGTCGTAAAATGTCTTTATCACTTATTTATAGGTGGATAAGGCTTGAAATTACAAGAAAATAGCAATTAAGGGGTTTTAGAACGCCTTTTCAACCAAAATGGCCGAGTAAGGCAATTTTGACTACTAGGATGCCTCTTTCCTACATTTCTTGTCAAGTGAACTCATAAGTAGTCATAACATGTCTTTATCACTTATTTATAGGTGGATAAGGCTTGAAATTACAAGAAAATAGCAATTAAGGGGTTTTAGAACGCATTTTCAACCAAAATGGCCCGAGTATGGCCATTTTGTCTACCAGGATGCCTATTTCCTACATATCTTTTCAAGTGAACTCATAAATAGTCATAACATGTCTTTATCACATATTTATAAGTGGCTAAGGCTTCAAATTAAAAGAAAATAGCAATTAAAGGGTTTTAGAACGCATTATCAACCAAAACGGCCCGAGTATGGCCATTTTGACTACTAGGATGCCTATTTCCTACATTTCTTGTCAAGTGAACTCATAAATAGTAATAACATGTCTTTATCACTTATTTATAGGTAGATAAGGCTTGAAAATACAAGAAAATAGCAATTAAGGGGTTTTAGAACGCATTTTCAACCAAAATGGCCCGAGTATGGCCATTTTGTCTACCAGGATGCCTATTTCCTACATATCTTTTCAAGTGAACTCATAAATAGTCATAACATGTCTTTATCACATATTTATAAGTGGCTAAGGCTTCAAATTAAAATAAAATAGCAATTAAAGGGTTTTAGAACGCATTTTCAACCAAAACGGCCCGAGTATGGCCATTTTGACTACTAGGATGCCTATTTCCTACATTTCTTGTCAAGTGAACTCATAAATAGTAATAACATGTCTTTATCACTTATTTATAGGTAGATAAGGCTTGAAAATACAAGAAAATAGCAATTAAGGGGTTTTGGAACGCATTTTCAACCAAAATGGTCCTAGTAATGCCATTTTGACTACTAGGATGCGTATTTCCTACATTTCTTGTCAAGTGAACTCATAAATAGTCGTAAAATGTCTTTATATCTTATTTATAGGTGGATAAGGCTTGAAATTACAAGAAAATAGCAATTAAGGGGTTTTAGAACGCCTTTTCAACCAAAACGGCCCGAGTAATGCCATTTTGACTACTAGGATGCCTATTTCCTACATTTCTTGTCAAGTGAACTCATAAATAGTCGTAAAATGTCTTTATCACTTATTTATAGGTGGATAAGGCTTGAAATTACAAGAAAATAGCAATTAAGGGGTTTTAGAACGCCTTTTCAACCAAAATGGCCGAGTAAGGCAATTTTGACTACTAGGATGCCTCTTTCCTACATTTCTTGTCAAGTGAACTCATAAGTAGTCATAACATGTCTTTATCACTTATTTATAGGTGGATAAGGCTTGAAATTACAAGAAAATAGCAATTAAGGGGTTTTAGAACGCATTTTCAACCAAAATGGCCCGAGTATGGCCATTTTGTCTACCAGGATGCCTATTTCCTACATATCTTTTCAAGTGAACTCATAAATAGTCATAACATGTCTTTATCACATATTTATAAGTGGCTAAGGCTTCAAATTAAAAGAAAATAGCAATTAAAGGGTTTTAGAACGCATTATCAACCAAAACGGCCCGAGTATGGCCATTTTGACTACTAGGATGCCTATTTCCTACATTTCTTGTCAAGTGAACTCATAAATAGTAATAACATGTCTTTATCACTTATTTATAGGTAGATAAGGCTTGAAAATACAAGAAAATAGCAATTAAGGGGTTTTAGAACGCATTTTCAACCAAAACGGCCCGAGTAATGCCATTTTGACTACTAGGATGCCTATTTCCTACATTTCTTGTCAAGTGAACTCATAAATAGTCGTAAAATGTCTTTATCACTTATTTATAGGTGGATAAGGCTTGAAATTACAAGAAAATAGCAATTAAGGGGTTTTAGAACGCCTTTTCAACCAAAACGGCCCGAGTAATGCCATTTTGACTACTAGGATGCCTATTTCCTACATTTCTTGTCAAGTGAACTCATAAATAGTCATAACATGTCTTTATCATTTATTTATAGGTGGCTAAGGCTTGAAATTAAAAGAAAATAGCAATTAAGGGGTTTTAAAACGCATTTTAAACCAAAATGGCCCGAGTATGGTCATTTTGACTACTAGGATGCCTATTTCCTACATTTCTTGTCAAGTGAACTCATAAATAGTCGTAACATGTCTTTATCACTTATTTATAGTTGGCTAAGGTTTGAAACTACAAGAAAACAGCAATTAAGGAGTTTTAGAACACATTTTCAACCAAAATGCCCCAAGTAAGGCCATTTTGACTACTAGGATGCCTATTTCCTACATTTCTTGTCAAGTGAACTCATAAGTAGTCATAACATGTCTTTATCACTTATTTATAGGTGGATAAGGCTTGAAGTTACAAGAAAATAGCAATTAAGGGGTTTTAGAACGCATTTTCAACCAAAATGGCCCGAGTATGGCCATTTTGTCTACCAGGATGCCTATTTCCTACATATCTTTTCAAGTGAACTCATAAATAGTCATAACATGTCTTTATCACATATTTATAAGTGGCTAAGGCTTCAAATTAAAATAAAATAGCAATTAAAGGGTTTTAGAACGCATTTTCAACCAAAACGGCCCGAGTATGGCCATTTTGACTACTAGGATGCCTATTTCCTACATTTCTTGTCAAGTGAACTCATAAATAGTAATAACATGTCTTTATCACTTATTTATAGGTAGATAAGGCTTGAAAATACAAGAAAATAGCAATTAAGGGGTTTTGGAACGCATTTTCAACCAAAATGGTCCTAGTAATGCCATTTTGACTACTAGGATGCGTATTTCCTACATTTCTTGTCAAGTGAACTCATAAATAGTCGTAAAATGTCTTTATATCTTATTTATAGGTGGATAAGGCTTGAAATTACAAGAAAATAGCAATTAAGGGGTTTTAGAACGCCTTTTCAACCAAAACGGCCCGAGTAATGCCATTTTGACTACTAGGATGCCTATTTCCTACATTTCTTGTCAAGTGAACTCATAAATAGTCGTAAAATGTCTTTATCACTTATTTATAGGTGGATAAGGCTTGAAATTACAAGAAAATAGCAATTAAGGGGTTTTAGAACGCCTTTTCAACCAAAATGGCCGAGTAAGGCAATTTTGACTACTAGGATGCCTCTTTCCTACATTTCTTGTCAAGTGAACTCATAAGTAGTCATAACATGTCTTTATCACTTATTTATAGGTGGATAAGGCTTGAAATTACAAGAAAATAGCAATTAAGGGGTTTTAGAACGCATTTTCAACCAAAATGGCCCGAGTATGGCCATTTTGTCTACCAGGATGCCTATTTCCTACATATCTTTTCAAGTGAACTCATAAATAGTCATAACATGTCTTTATCACATATTTATAAGTGGCTAAGGCTTCAAATTAAAAGAAAATAGCAATTAAAGGGTTTTAGAACGCATTATCAACCAAAACGGCCCGAGTATGGCCATTTTGACTACTAGGATGCCTATTTCCTACATTTCTTGTCAAGTGAACTCATAAATAGTAATAACATGTCTTTATCACTTATTTATAGGTAGATAAGGCTTGAAAATACAAGAAAATAGCAATTAAGGGGTTTTGGAACGCATTTTCAACCAAAATGGTCCTAGTAATGCCATTTTGACTACTAGGATGCGTATTTCCTACATTTCTTGTCAAGTGAACTCATAAATAGTCGTAAAATGTCTTTATATCTTATTAATAGGTGGATAAGGCTTGAAATTACAAGAAAATAGCAATTAAGGGGTTTTAGAACGCCTTTTCAACCAAAACGGCCCGAGTAATGCCATTTTGACTACTAGGATGCCTATTTCCTACATTTCTTGTCAAGTGAACTCATAAATAGTCATAACATGTCTTTATCATTTATTTATAGGTGGCTAAGGCTTGAAATTAAAAGAAAATAGCAATTAAGGGGTTTTAGAACGCATTTTAAACCAAAATGGCCCGAGTATGGTCATTTTGACTACTAGGATGCCTATTTCCTACATTTCTTGTCAAGTGAACTCATAAATAGTCGTAACATGTCTTTATCACTTATTTATAGGTGGATAAGTCTTGAAATTACAAGAAAATAGCAATTAAGGTGTTTTAGAACGCATTTTCAACCAAAATGGCCCTAGTATGGCCATTTTGACTACTAGGATGCCTATTTCCTACATTTCTTGTCAGGTGAACTCATAAATATTAATAACATGTCTTTATCACTTATTTATAGGTGTCTAACGGTTGAAATTACAAGAAAATAGCAATTAAGGGGTTTTGGAACGCATTTTCAACCAAAATGGCCCTAATATGACCATTTTGCCTACTAGGATGCCTATTTCCTACATTTCTTGTCAAGTGAACTCATAAATAGTAATAACATGTCTTTATCACTTATTTATAGGTGGCTAAGGCTTGAAATTACAAGAAAATAGCAATTAAGGGGTTTTGGAACGCATTTTCAACCAAAATGGCCGAGTAAGGCCATTTTGACTACTAGGATGCCTCTTTCCTACATTTCTTGTCAAGTGAACTCATAATTAGTCATAACATGTCTTTATCACTTATTTATAGGTGGATAAGGCTTGAAATTACAAGAAAATAGCAATTAAGGGGTTTTAGAACGCATTTTCAACCAAAATGGCCCGAGTATGGCCATTTTGTCTACCAGGATGCCTATTTCCTACATATCTTTTCAAGTGAACTCATAAATAGTCATAACATGTCTTTATCACATATTTATAAGTGGCTAAGGCTTCAAATTAAAAGAAAATAGCAATTAAAGGGTTTTAGAACGCATTTTCAACCAAAACGGCCCGAGTAAGGCCATTTTGACTACTAGGATGCCTATTTCCTACATTTCTTGTCAAGTAAACTCATAAATAGTAATAACATGTCTTTATCACTTATTTATAGGTAGATAAGGCTTGAAAATACAAGAAAATAGCAATTAAGGGGTTTTAGAACGCATTTTCAACCAAAATGGTCCTAGTAATGCCATTTTGACTAATAGGATGCGTATTTCCTACATTTCTTGTCAAGTGAACTCATAAATAGTCGTAAAATGTCTTTATATCTTATTTATAGGTGGCTAAGTCTTGAAATTATAAGGAAATAGCAATTAAGGGGTTTTAGAACGCATTTTCAACCAAAATGGCCCGAGTATGGTCATTTTGACTACTAGGACGCCTATTTCCTACATTTCTTGTCAAGTGAACTCATAAATAGTCGTAACATGTCTTTATCACTTATTTATAGGTGGCTAAGTCTTGAAATGACAAGAAAATAGCAATTAAGGTGTTTTAGAACGCATTTTTAACCAAAATGGCCCTAGTATGGCCATTTTGACTACTAGGATGCCTATTTCCTACATTTCTTGTCAGGGGAACTCATAAATAGTAATAACATGTCTTTATCACTTATTTATAGGTGTCTAAGGCTTGAAATTACAAGAAAATAGCAATTAAGGGGTTTTGGAACGCATTTTCAACCAAAATGGCCCTAGTATGGCCATTTTGCCTACTAGGATGCTTATTTCCTACATTTCTTGTCAAGTGAACTCATAAATAGTAATAACATGTCTTTATCACTTATTTATAGGTGGCAAAGTCTTGAAATTACAAGAAAATAGCAATTAAGGTGTTTTAGAACGCATTTTCAACCAAAATGGCCCTAGTATGGCCATTTTGACTACTAGGATGCCTATTTCCTACATTTCTTGTCAGGTGAACTCATAAATAGTAGTAACATGTCTTTATCACTTATTTATAGGTGTCTAAGGCTTGAAATTACAAGAAAATAGCAATTAAGAGGTTTTGGAACGCATTTTCAACAAAAATGGCCCTAGTATGGCCATTTTGACTACTAGGATGCCTATTTCCTACATTTCTTGTCAAGTGAACTCATAAATAGTCGTAACATGTCTTTATCACTTATTTATAGGTGGATAAGTCTTGAAATTACAAGAAAATAGCAATTAAGGGGTTTTAGAACGCATTTTCAACCAAAATGGCCCGAGTATGGCCATTTTGTCTACCAGGATGCCTATTTCCTACATATCTTTTCAAGTGAACTCATAAATAGTCATAACATGTCTTTATCACATATTTATAAGTGGCTAAGGCTTCAAATTAAAAGAAAATAGCAATTAAAGGGTTTTAGAACGCATTTTCAACCAAAACGGCCCGAGTATGGCCATTTTGACTACTAGGATGCCTATTTCCTACATTTCTTGTCAAGTGAACTCATAAATAGTAATAACATGTCTTTATCACTTATTTATAAGTAGATAAGGCTTGAAAATACAAGAAAATAGCAATTAAGGGGTTTTGGAACGCATTTTCAACCAAAATGGTCCTAGTAATGCCATTTTGACTACTAGGATGCGTATTTCCTACATTTCTTGTCAAGTGAACTCATAAATAGTCGTAAAATGTCTTTATATCTTATTTATAGGTGGATAAGGCTTGAAATTACAAGAAAATAGCAATTAAGGGGTTTTAGAACGCCTTTTCAACCAAAACGGCCCGAGTAATGCCATTTTGACTACTAGGATGCCTATTTCCTACATTTCTTGTCAAGTGAACTCATAAATAGTCATAACATGTCTTTATCATTTATTTATAGGTGGCTAAGGCTTGAAATTAAAAGAAAATAGCAATTAAGGGGTTTTAGAACGCATTTTAAACCAAAATGGCCCGAGTATGGTCATTTTGACTACTAGGATGCCTATTTCCTACATTTCTTGTCAAGTGAACTCATAAATAGTCGTAACATGTCTTTATCACTTATTTATAGGTGGATAAGTCTTGAAATTACAAGAAAATAGCAATTAAGGTGTTTTAGAACGCATTTTCAACCAAAATGGCCCTAGTATGGCCATTTTGACTACTAGGATGCCTATTTCCTACATTTCTTGTCAGGTGAACTCATAAATATTAATAACATGTCTTTATCACTTATTTATAGGTGTCTAACGGTTGAAATTACAAGAAAATAGCAATTAAGGGGTTTTGGAACGCATTTTCAACCAAAATGGCCCTAATATGACCATTTTGCCTACTAGGATGCCTATTTCCTACATTTCTTGTCAAGTGAACTCATAAATAGTAATAACATGTCTTTATCACTTATTTATAGGTGGCTAAGGCTTGAAATTACAAGAAAATAGCAATTAAGGGGTTTTGGAACGCATTTTCAACCAAAATGGCCGAGTAAGGCCATTTTGACTACTAGGATGCCTCTTTCCTACATTTCTTGTCAAGTGAACTCATAATTAGTCATAACATGTCTTTATCACTTATTTATAGGTGGATAAGGCTTGAAATTACAAGAAAGTAGCAATTAAGGGGTTTTAGAACGCATTTTCAACCAAAATGGCCCGAGTATGGCCATTTTGTCTACCAGGATGCCTATTTCCTACATATCTTTTCAAGTGAACTCATAAATAGTCATAACATGTCTTTATCACATATTTATAAGTGGCTAAGGCTTCAAATTAAAAGAAAATAGCAATTAAAGGGTTTTAGAACGCATTTTCAACCAAAACGGCCCGAGTAAGGCCATTTTGACTACTAGGATGCCTATTTCCTACATTTCTTGTCAAGTAAACTCATAAATAGTAATAACATGTCTTTATCACTTATTTATAGGTAGATAAGGCTTGAAAATACAAGAAAATAGCAATTAAGGGGTTTTAGAACGCATTTTCAACCAAAATGGTCCTAGTAATGCCATTTTGACTAATAGGATGCGTATTTCCTACATTTCTTGTCAAGTGAACTCATAAATAGTCGTAAAATGTCTTTATATCTTATTTATAGGTGGCTAAGTCTTGAAATTATAAGGAAATAGCAATTAAGGGGTTTTAGAACGCATTTTCAACCAAAATGGCCCGAGTATGGTCATTTTGACTACTAGGACGCCTATTTCCTACATTTCTTGTCAAGTGAACTCATAAATAGTCGTAACATGTCTTTATCACTTATTTATAGGTGGCTAAGTCTTGAAATGACAAGAAAATAGCAATTAAGGTGTTTTAGAACGCATTTTTAACCAAAATGGCCCTAGTATGGCCATTTTGACTACTAGGATGCCTATTTCCTACATTTCTTGTCAGGGGAACTCATAAATAGTAATAACATGTCTTTATCACTTATTTATAGGTGTCTAAGGCTTGAAATTACAAGAAAATAGCAATTAAGGGGTTTTGGAACGCATTTTCAACCAAAATGGCCCTAGTATGGCCATTTTGCCTACTAGGATGCTTATTTCCTACATTTCTTGTCAAGTGAACTCATAAATAGTAATAACATGTCTTTATCACTTATTTATAGGTGGCAAAGTCTTGAAATTACAAGAAAATAGCAATTAAGGTGTTTTAGAACGCATTTTCAACCAAAATGGCCCTAGTATGGCCATTTTGACTACTAGGATGCCTATTTCCTACATTTCTTGTCAGGTGAACTCATAAATAATAGTAACATGTCTTTATCACTTATTTATAGGTGTCTAAGGCTTGAAATTACAAGAAAATAGCAATTAAGAGGTTTTGGAACGCATTTTCAACAAAAATGGCCCTAGTATGGCCATTTTGACTACTAGGATGCCTCTTTCCTACATTTCTTGTCAAGTGAACTCATAAATAGTCATAAAATGTCTTTATCACTTATTTATAGGTGGATAAGGCTTGAAATTACAAGAAAATAGCAATTAAGGGGTTTTAGAACGCCTTTTCAACCTAAACGGCCCGAGTAATGCCATTTTGACTACTAGGATGCCTATTTCCTACATTTCTTGTCAGGTGAACTCATAAATAGTCGTAACATGTCTTTATCATTTGTTTATAGGTGGCTAAGGCTTGAAATTACAAGAAAATAGCAATTAAGGGGTTTTAGAACGCATTTTCAACCAAAATGGCCCGAGTATGGCCATTTTGTCTACCAGGATGCCTATTTCCTAAATATCTTTTCCAGTGAACTCATAAATAGTCATAACTTGTCTTTATCACATATTTATAAGTGGCTAAGGCTTCAAATTAAAAGAAAATAGCAATTAAAGGGTTTTAGAACGCATTTTCAACCAAAACGGCCCGAGTATGGCCATTTTGACTACTAGGATGCCTATTTCCTACATTTCTTGTCAAGTGAACTCATAAATAGTAATAACATGTCTTTATCACTTATTTATAGGTAGATAAGGCTTGAAAATACAAGAAAATAGCAATTAAGGGGTTTTGGAACGCATTTTCAACCAAAATGGTCCTAGTAATGCCATTTTGACTACTAGGATGCGTATTTCCTACATTTCTTGTCAAGTGATCTCATAAATAGTCGTAAAATGTCTTTATCACTTATTTATAGGTGGATAAGGCTTGAAATTACAAGAAAATAGCAATTAAGGGGTTTTAGAACGCCTTTTCAACCAAAACGGCCCGAGAAATGCCATTTTGACTACTAGGATGCCTATTTCCTACATTTCTTGTCAAGTGAACTCATAAATAGTCGTAACATGTCTTTATCACTTATTTATAGGTGGCTAAGTCTTGAAATTACAAGAAAATAGCAATTAAGGTGTTTTAGAACGCATTTTCAACCAATGGCCCTAGTATGGCCATTTTGACTACTAGGATGCCTATTTCCTACATTTCTTGTCAGGTGAACTCATAAATATTAATAACATGTCTTTATCACTTATTTATAGGTGTCTAACGGTTGAAATTACAAGAAAATAGCAATTAAGGGGTTTTGGAACGCATTTTCAACCAAAATGGCCCTAATATGGCCATTTTGCCTACTAGGATGCCTATTTCCTACATTTCTTGTCAAGTGAACTCATAAATAGTAATAACATGTCTTTATCACTTATTTATAGGTGGCTAAGGCTTGAAATTACAAGAAAATAGCAATTAAGGGGTTTTAGAACGCCTTTTCAACCAAAACGGCCCGAGTAATGCCATTTTGACTACTAGGATGCCTATTTCCTACATTTCTTGTCAAGTGAACTCATAAATAGTCATAACATGTCTTTATCATTTATTTATAGGTGGCTAAGGCTTGAAATTAAAAGAAAATAGCAATTAAGGGGTTTTAAAACGCATTTAAACCAAAATTGCCCGAGTATGGTCATTTTGACTACTAGGATGCCTATTTCCTACATTTCTTGTCAAGTGAACTCATAAATAGTCGTAACATGTCTTTATCACTTATTTATAGTTGGCTAAGGTTTGAAACTACAAGAAAACAGCAATTAAGGAGTTTTAGAACACATTTTCAACTAAAATGCCCCAAGTAAGGCCATTTTGACTAATAGGATGCCTATTTCCTACATTTCTTGTCAAGTGAACTCATAAGTAGTCATAACATGTCTGTATCACTTATTTATCGGTGGTTAAGGCTTTAAATTACAAGAAATTAGCAATTAAGGGGTTTTTGAACGCAATTTCAACCAAAATGGCCCGAGTAAGGCCATTTTGACTACTAGGATGCCTATTTCCTACATTTCTTGTCAAGTGAACTCATAAATAGTCATAACATGTCTTTATCACTTATTTATAGGTGGCTAAGGCTTGAAATTATAAGGAAATAGCAATTAAGGGGTTAGAACGCATTTTCAACCAAAATGGCCCGAGTATGGTCATTTTGACTACTAGGATGCCTATTTCCTACATTTCTTGTCAAGTGAACTCATAAATAGTCGTAACATGTCTTTATCACTTATTTATAGGTGGCTAAGTCTTGAAATAACAAGAAAATAGCAATTAAAATGTTTTAGAAAACGCATTTTCAACCAAAATGGCCCTAGTATGGCCATTTTGACTACTAGGATGCCTGTTTCCTACATTTCTTGTCAGGTGAACTCATAAATAGTAATAACATGTCTTTATCACTTATTTATAGGTGTCTAAGGCTTGAAATTACAAGAAAATAGCAATTAAGGGGTTTTGGAACGCATTTTAAACCAAAATGGCCCTAGTATGGCCATTTTGCCTACTAGGATGCCTATTTCCTACATTTCATGTCAAATGAACTCATAAATAGTAATAACATGTCTTTATCACTTATTTATAGGTGTCTAAGTCTTGAAATTACAAGAAAATCAATTAAGGTGTTTTAGAACGCATTTTCAACCAAAATGGCCCTAGTATGGCCATTTTGACTACTAGGATGCCTATTTCCTACATTTCTTGTCAGGTGAACTCATTAATAGTAATAACATGTCTTTATCACTTAATTATAGGTGTCTAAGGCTTGAAATTACAAGAAAATAGCAATTCAGGGGTTTTGGAACGCATTTTCAACAAAAATGGCCCTAGTATGGCCATTTTGCCTACTAGGATGCCTATTTCCTACATTTCTTGTCAAGTGAACTCATAAATAGTAATAACATGTCTTTATCACTTATTTATAGGTGGCTAAGTCTTGAAATTACAAGAAAATAGCAATTAAGGTGTTTTAGAACGCATTTTCAACCAAAATGGCCCTAGTATGGCCATTTTGACTACTAGGATGCCTATTTCCTACATTTCTTGTCAGGTGAACTCATAAATAGTAATAACATGTCTTTATCACTTATTTATAGGTGTCTAAGGCTTGAAATTACATGAAAATAGCAATTAAGGGGTTTTGGAACGCATTTTCAACCAAAATGGCCCTAGTATGGCCATTTTGCCTACTAGGATGCCTATTTCCTACATTTCTTGTCAAGTGAACTCATAAATAGTAATAACATGTCTTTATCACTTATTTATAGGTGGACAAGGCTTGAATTTACAAGAAAATAGCAATTAAGTGGTTTTGGAACGCATTTTCAACCAAAATGGCCGAGTAAGGCCATTTTGACTACTAGGATGCCTCTTTCCTACATTTCTTGTCAAGTGAACTCATAAATAGTCATAACATGTCTTTATCACTTATTTATAGGTGGATAAGGCTTGAAATTACAAGAAAATAGCAATTAAGGGGTTTTAGAACGCCTTTTCAACCAAAACGGCCCGAGTAATGCCATTTTGACTACTAGGATGCCTATTTCCTACATTTCTTGTCAAGTGAACTCATAAATAGTCATAACATGTCTTTATCATTTATTTATAGGTGGCTAAGGCTTGAAATTAAAAGAAAATAGCAATTAAGGGGTTTTAGAACGCATTTTCAACCAAAATGGCCCGAGTATGGTCATTCTGACTAATAGGATGCCTATTTCCTACATTTCTTGTCAAGTGAACTCATAAATAGTCGTAACATGTCTTTATCACTTATTTATAGGTGGCTAAGTCTTGAAATGACAAGAAAATAGCAATTAAGGTGTTTTAGAACGCATTTTCAACCAAAATGGCCCTAGTATGGCCATTTTGACTACTAGGATGCCTATTTCCTACATTTCTTGTCGGTGAACTCATAAATAGTAATAACATGTCTTTATCACTTATTTATAGGTGTCTAAGGCTTGAAATTACAAGAAAATAGCAATTAAGGGGTTTTGGAACGCATTTTAAACCAAAATGGCCCTAGTATGGCCATTTTGCCTACTAGGATGCCTATTTCCTACATTTCATGTCAAGTGAACTCATAAATAGTAATAACATGTCTTTATCACTTATTTTATAGGTGTCTAAGTCTTGAAATTACAAGAAAATAGCAATTAAGGTGTTTTAGAACGCATTTTCAACAAAAATGGCCATAGTATGGCCATTTTGCCTACTAGGATGCCTATTTCCTACATTTCTTGTTAAGTGAACTCATAAATAGTAATAACATGTCTTTATCACTTATTTATAGGTGGCTAAGTCTTGAAATTACAAGAAAATAGCAATTAAGGTGTTTTAGAACGCATTTTCAACCAAAATGGCCCTAGTATGGCCATTTTGACTACTAGGATGCCTATTTCCTACATTTCTTGTCAGGTGAACTCATAAATAGTAATAACATGTCTTTATCACTTATTTATAGGTGTTTAAGGCTTGAAATTACAAGAAAATAGCAATTAAGGGGTTTTGGAACGCATTTTCAACCAAAATGGCCCTAGTATGGCCATTTTGCCAAATAGGATGCCTATTTCCTACATTTCTTGTCAAGTGAACTCATAAATAGTAATAACATGTCTTTATCACTTATTTATAGGTGGCTAAGGCTTGAAATTACAAGAAAATAGCAATTAAGTGGTTTTGGAACGCATTTTCAACCAAATGGCCGAGTAAGGCCATTTTGACTACTAGGATGCCTCTTTCCTACATTTCTTGTCAAGTGAACTCATAAATAGTCATAACATGTCTTTATCACTTATTTATAGGTGGATAAGGCTTGAAATTACAAGAAAATAGCAATTAAGGGGTTTTAGAACGCATTTTTAACCAAAATGCCCCAAGGAAGGCCATTTTGACTACTAGGATGCCTATTTCCTACATTTCTTGTCAAGTGAACTCATAAGTAGTCATAACATATCTGTATCACTTATTTATCGGTGGTTAAGGCTTTAAATTACAAGAAATTAGCAATTAAGGGGTTTTTGAACGCAATTTCAACCAAAATGGCCCGAGTAAGGCCATTTTGACTACTAGGATGCCTATTTCCTACATTTCTTGTCAAGTGAACTCATAAATAGGTAATAACATGTCTTTATCACTTATTTATAGGTGGCTAAGGCTTGAAATTATAAGGAAATAGCAATTAAGGGGTTTTAGAACGCATTTTCAACCAAAATGGCCCGAGTATGGCCATTTTGACTACTAGGACGCCTATTTCCTACATTTCTTGTCAGGTGAACTCATAAATAGTAATAACATGTCTTTATCACTTATTTATAGGTGTCTAAGGCTTGAAATTACAAGAAAATAGCAATTAAGGGGTTTTGGAACGCATTTTCAACCAAAATGGTCCTAGTATGGCCATTTTGACTACTAGGATGCCTATTTCCTACATTTCTTGTTAAGTAAACTCATAAATAATCGTAAAATGTCTTTATCACTTATTTATAGGTGGATAAGGCTTGAAATTACAAGAAAATAGCAATTAAGGGGTTTTAGAACGCATTTTCAACCAAAATGCCCCAAGTAAGGCCATTTTGACTACTAGGATGCCTATTTCCTACATTTCTTGTCAAGTGAACTCATAAGTAGTCATAACATGTCTGTATCACTTATTTATCGATGGTTAAGGCTTTAAATTACAAGAAATTAGCAATTAAGGGTTTTTGAACGCAATTTCAACCAAAATGGCCCGAGTAAGGCCATTTTGACTACTAGGATGCCTATTTCCTACATTTCTTGTCAAGTGAACTCATAAATAGTCATAACATGTCTTTATCACTTTTTTATAGGTGGCTAAGGCTTTAAATTATAAGGAAATAGCAATTAAGGGGTTTTAGAACGCATTTTCAACCAAAATGGCCCGAGTATGGCCATTTTGACTACTAGGACGCCTATTTCCTACATTTCTTGTCAGGTGAACTCATAAATAGTAATAACATGTCTTTATCACTTATTTATAGGTGTCTAAGGCTTGAAATTACAAGAAAATAGCAATTAAGGGGTTTTGGAACGCATTTTCAACCAAAATGGCCCTAGTATGGCCATTTTGACTACTAGGATGCCTATTTCCTACATTTCTTGTCAAGTGAACTCATAAATAGTAATAACATGTCTTTATCACTTATTTATAGGTGGCTAAGGCTTGAAATTATAAAAAAATAGCAATTAAGTGGTTTTGGAACGCATTTTCAACCAAAATGGCCGAGTAAGGCCATTTTGACTACTAGGATGCCTCTTTCCTACATTTCTTGTCAAGTGAACTCATAAATAGTCATAACATGTCTTTATCACTTATTTATAGGTGGATAAGGCTTGAAATTACAAGAAAATAGCAATTAAGGGGTTTTAGAACGCATTTTCAACCAAAATGGCCCGAGTATGGCCATTTTGTCTACCAGGATGCCTATTTCCTACATATCTTTTCAAGTGAACTCAAAAATAGTCATAACATGTCTTTATCACATATTTATAAGTGGCTAAGGCTTCAAATTAAAAGAAAATAGCAATTAAAGGGTTTTAGAACGCATTTTCAACCAAAACGGCCCGAGTATGGCCATTTTGACTACTAGGATGCCTATTTCCTACATTTCTTGTCAAGTGAACTCCTAAATAGTAATAACATGTCTTTATCACTTATTTATAGGTAGATAAGGCTTGAAAATACAAGAAAATAGCAATTAAGGGGTTTTGGAACGCATTTTCAACCAAAATGGTCCTAGTAATGTCATTTTGACTACTAGGATGCCTATTTCCTACATTTCTTGTCAAGTGAACTCATAAATAGTCTTAAAATGTCTTTATAACTTATTTATTTGTGGATAAGGCTTGAAATTACAAGAAAATAGCAATTAAGGGGTTTTAGAACGCCTTTTCAACCAAAACGGCCCGAGTAATGCCATTTTGACTACTAGGATGCCTATTTCCTACATTTCTTGTCAAGTGAACTCATAAATAGTCATAACATGTCTTTATCATTTATTTATAGGTGGCTAAAGCTTGAAATTAAAAGAAAATAGCAATTAAGGGGTTTTAGAACGCATTTTCAACCAAAATGATCCGAGTATGGTCATTTTGACTACTAGGATGCCTATTTCCTACATTTCTTGTCAAGTGAACTCATAAATAGTCGTAACATGTCTTTATCACTTATTTATAGTTGGCTAAGGTTTGAAACTACAAGAAAACAGCAATTAAGGTGTTTTAGAACACATTTTCAACCAAAATGCCCCAAGTAAGACCATTTTGACTACTAGGATGCCTATTTCCTACATTTCTTGTCAAGTGAACTCATAAGTAGTCATAACATGTCTGTATCACTTATTTATCGGTGGTTAAGGCTTTAAATTACAAGAAATTAGCAATTAAGGGGTTTTTGAACGCAATTTCAACCAAAATGGCCCGAGTAAGGCCATTTTGACTACTAGGATGCCTATTTCCTACATTTCTTGTCAAGTGAACTCATAAATAGTCATAACATGTCTTTATCACTTATTTATAGGTGGCTAAGGCTTGAAAATATAAGGAAATAGCAATTAAGGGGTTTTAGAACGCATTTTCAACCAAAATGGCCCGAGTATGGCCATTTTGACTACTAGGATGCGTATTTCCTACATTTCTTGTCAAGTGAACTCATAAATAGTCGTAACATGTCTTTATCACTTATTTATAGTTGGCTAAGGTTTGAAATTACAAGAAAATAGCAATTAAGGTGTTTTAAAACACATTTTCAACCAAAATGCCCCAAGTAAGGCCATTTTGACTACTAAGATGCCTATTTCCTACATTTCTTGTCAAGTGAACTCATAAGTAGTCATAACATGTCTGTATCACTTATTTATCGGTGGTTAAGGCTTTAAATTACAAGAAATTAGCAATTAAGGGGTTTTTGAACGCAATTTCAACCAAAATGGCCCAAGTAAGGCCATTTTGACTACTAGGATGCCTATTTCCTACATTTCTTGTCAAGTGAACTCATAAATAGTCATAACATGTCTTTATCACTTATTTATAGGTGGCTAAGGCTTGAAATTACAAGAAAATAGCAATTTAGGGGTTTTAGAACGCATTTTCAACCAAAATGGCCCGAGTATAGCCATTTTGACTACTAGGACTCCTATTTCCTACATTACTTGTCAAGTGAACTCATAATATTCGGAACATGTCTTTATCACTTATTTATAGTGGGCTAAGGTTTGAAATTACAAGAAAACAGCAATTAAGGTGTTATAGAACACATTTTCAACCAAAATGCCCCAAGTAAGGCCATTTTGACTACTAGGATGCCTATTTCCTACATATCTTGTCAAGTGAACTCATAAGTAGTCATAACATGTCTGTATCACTTATTTATCGGTGGTTAAGGCTTTAAATTACAATCAATTAGCAATTAAGGGGTTTTTGAACGCAATTTCAACCAAAATGGCCCGAGTAAGGCCATTTTGTCTACTAGGATGCCTATTTCCTACATTTCTTGTCAAGTGAACTCATAATTAGTCGTAACATGTCTTTATCACTTATTTATAGTTGGCTAAGGCTTGAAATTACAAGAAAATAGCAATTAAGGTGTTTTAGAACACATTTTCAACCAAAATGGCCCGAGTAAGGCCATTTTGACTACTAGGATGCCTATTTCCTACATTTCTTGCAAAGTGAAATCATAATTAGTTATAAAATGTCTTTATCACTTATTTATAGGTGGCTAAAGCTTGAAATTACAAGAAATTAGCAATTAAGGGGTTTTGGAACGCAATTTCAACCAAAATGGCCCGAATAAGGCCATTTTGACTACTAGGATGCCTATTTCCTACATTTCTTGTCAAGTTAACTTATAAATAGTCATAACATGTCTTTATCACTTGTTTATAGGTGGCTAAGGATTGAAATTATAAGCAAATAGAAATTAAGGGGTTTTAGAACGCATTTTCAACCAAAATGGCCCGAGTATGGCCATTTTGTCTACTAGGATGCCTATTTCCTACATTTCTTGTCAAGTGAACTCATAAATAGTCATAACATGTCTTTAACACTTATTTATTGGTAGCTAAGGCTTGAAATTACAAGAAAATAGCAATTAAGGTGTTTTAGAATGCATTTTCAACCAAAATGGCCCTAGTATGGCCTATTTAACTAATAGGATGCCTATTTCCTACATTTCTTGTCAAGTGAACTCGTAAATAGTCATAACATGTGTTTATCACTTATTTATAGGTGGCCAAGGCTTGAAATTAAAAGAAAATAGCAATTAAGGGGTTTCGGAACGCAATTTCAACCAAAATGGCCCGAGTAAGGCCATTTTGACTATTAGGATGCCTATTTCCTACATTTCTTGTCTAGTGAACTCATAATTAGTCATAACATGTCTTTATCACTTACTTATTGTTGAATAAGGCTTGAAATTACAAGAAAAGAGGAATTAAGGTGTTTTGGAACGCAATTTCAACCAAACTGGCATACCTCTTCAAGCTGTTGTGTGTCTGTACAATGACTCACTATGTCAAACATGAATCTCATCACGTATAGGCCACAATCAACTCCATTATCTTTTTGTGCGCATTAGCATGAGGAACAATGTACATGAATCAAACATACACAAAAAATTAGCAACATCTTACGCATTGTATATTGCGAAAATCACAATATCATATGGCATTACCATCGGTGATTTCCATGTAGGACCTCGAGGAGCTCGAGAATTTATCTTCTTCATAACACTACATAGAAAAGTAAGTTCAAATTTGATTAGTATAATTAATATATATGAGTTAGGTTATGATAATAAATAAAAAGAATTGAAGCTATGTATATTTACTTTTGCAGTATGGACTTCACGAGGCGCTTTCTTGGTTGAGGTAACCGAGCAGAATTAAAGAAGAATATTGTGTTACTGGAAACACGCTGATTCCTTGATACCCCGTTCAACATAGTACAACACGTCAGCGTGGTTGCCTAAGATTCTAGCAGTGGAGATCTGCTCAGGGCATAACCACCCAATTTGACACGGAGAACCAAGCTCCCATAAGTGCTCCTAGAGTGCTCTGCATGCATGATAATAGAATGTTAATCGAAAACCAACCGACAATCACCACTAAACTGAATAACATAAATTGAGTACTAGTTGAATTACCTAATGCATATTTGAATGAGGGAAATGTTAAGCATTGTACCACTTAGAAATTCCTTCACATCTTCTTTGAATAGCCATGCCATTGCATCATCATCGTAGTGGAACATTTCCTTAGGTAGTGGAACTTGAATAGGGCTGTCACTAGGCAACACGCAAACACGGTTGTGTAGATAAGTTAACTCCTTACAGAGCGACTGAAGCACCGTGTCTTCAACTAGTGGAGTAGCTTGCATAGCTGAACCTCATGAAGAGCTCTTGTTCGACGCTTTTCCACTCACCGAGCCATGTTCACTCCTCTTCTTTGGCATCGGTTGATCAATGCTTTTTGGCCCCTCCACCCTCTTCTTTGGAGTTTGGCTTTTCCTCGATGGCTAATAAGACAAATCACACAAATGGTTAGAAAAGAAGTTCATCCAACTCTTGGGATGAAAATCGAGTATAGAGTAAAGCGTGAACTTTAAATCTTAATTACCTGGTTCATCAACTGTATCCAAGCACATGGCCATTGCACAAAACTACCTTTTGCCGCCCAAAGTGTAGTAAACTCATCCTCCTCTACGGGCACAAGTATTTGGATGTCCTCGAACCCGGAAACCACAGAATGGATCCCGACCGAATAATGCTCAGGTCGAAGCGGTCGCAAATGGACCGTACCTTGTTCGGCCGGTTGTGCACTACCATATGCAACGACATTCAAAGCTCCACTAAGCGATTCGCCCGGGTGAAGAATTTCACAACAGGTATCTTCCTGCACCAATTTAGAAAATCACTTGTAAGAAACAAGCAGAACAAAAAAAAGGGAAGAGCAAAGCTGCTGCACAGCTGCTGCTGCTGCTGCTGCTGCACAGCTGCTGCCTGGTGCACTGGTGCTGTACTGTGCACTGGTGCACTGGTAGCTGTTGTGCACAGCATTGCTAGCCCTTGTGCAGCAACAAAACAACAACACACACACACACCGACAGCAGTTCAAAAACAACACATCAACAACAACTCAACCGCAACAACATACAACACAAAGCAGCACATAAAACCGCAAACTTTATCCAATTTAAGGAAACGACACAACAAACTTCACAAATTCACAGTAGAATCAAAGAACCAATATCACCATCCAAAGAAATAACTAAACAACTCACCTGTAGAACTGGAAAGTCATGAGGTGTTGGATTTTTAAGTTCCCTCAAGTACGCATGTGCAGGATTACTAACCTCCAACAGTGTATTGATAGTGCGAGGCTAATTAGATCCCACGTAACTCAACAAGTCAAAACTTATACATTAGAAACCACTTGATCATGTACCTCCTCGTGTGCATGTATCTCATCTTCTCCTTGTTTTCGTGGGTGACTAGAAGAGTCGACTGGTGTATTCGAGGAGAAAGGCAAGCTCGGCAAGTTCATTCGCTTTGCCCATGCATTAAACTCTTCTCGCATCTCGTTGCGCACTTGTTCCTTAATTGATGCCACCGTGGCATCCAAGTTAACCGGTGAGTTCACACTTGCCCGGGATCTCCCTGATTTGGTATATTCCGGACCCATCACCTTCTCCAATCCTAGAAAGCTCCCCCCCGCACCCAATACGCGTCCTGGATGGTAGGGCTTTCCCAAAGCCAAGGTGAAAGTGTCCTTCTCAACTGTTGGGACGAGCTTGCCTTCAACAAGCTCTTCAGTGTACTCAAGCTGTAGCAAAAACAAAAAGGCAACGTTAAGTTAGTGTTTATGTAAAGTGATATATATGCAAACGATTCATGCAGTTTACAATTCATAGTTGCTTACAAGTTTATCTGCCATTTCTTTTATTTCCGGAGCCTTGATGGACCATTTTCCGGTTTTCTTGTCACGAGAATGCAAAGAACAAAAGAAATTTCCGGCACGACTTACCAAAGTACTGGTCGTGGAGTTAGAGGGCACTGTGTAGGACCCTAGAAGAGGAGTGGGGTATACTCCCTCACTCAGCCACGTCTCCCTCCATTCATCAAACGTTATACACCCCATACGATGGTAGTATTGCTTCTGCAATGTATTCTTGGAATTCTACCGCAAATAAGGATTCAAACATCCTTCGCTTGGCGTACTCATTTGGAATGTTAAATAGACTCTGCAAGCACAAATAACAGTCATTATTAGTTTGCCCATTTAATAACAATAAATTGAAGGTACTTCGCTCAAACAAAGAGTAATGGGAATTTTGCCTGTAGGTTGGCCTACCCATTCATACTCCATGACCATTGGACCGACAGGTTTCTTGAAACTTGTCGTCGGACCCCTCAGCTTTTTGTTCGCTGGTGCCTTTACCCCCCTTCCACTAGGATTCTCATCAAACGACTCAGACATTGCATTTTCAATAGGAGGCACTTGTTCAGCTGCAATTTCAAACTCATCAAACATACGATCCAAAACATCTTAAGCCTAATCTTCTGCCTCACCCAAATCAGGCTCCTTGTTCACATCATACAACTCGTCCCATCCCCAGATGAATCATCATCATCATCCTCTACATCCTCCACTCCAATACGGTAGTGATCATCCGCCATGAGATGTAAAACCTGTCATTACAAATATAACACGTTATTAATTGTAATAAAAATAAATTTGTAAGGTAAACTTATAATCAAATATAAATTGCTGAATTATAATACAAATTAACATAGAAAATGGGGAACTAAGTTACTTCATTCATTTAAAAGAAAATACGAAAAATGGGCAAGTAAGTTAACAATTTCATTAATTTTCACCTAAAAATGTGATATAATAATACTTTCGACGCCTACAATTTCAAACTAACAAAAAATAGTACCTCAATCTAATATTCCTTCGTCGTGATGGTCTGATCGCATGTAATTGGCTTGGTCGTCTATCTCATTTGGTACAACAGGTCTAGGAAAAGTGAAAGGTGCCGAGTCATCAAACGCATCATATTCTTCCTCATTCTCGACATCTCCAACGCCAAGGATTCTTCTTTTGCCGGCTAGCACAATAGACCATTTTGAGTCGGCTGGGTCACTTACGTAAAACACTTGCTTGGATTGAGATGCAAGGATGATGGTTCAACACTATCATTCAGGTGGCCAAGATCTACAAGAGTAAAGTCATCATGTTTGACGTTACGCTTGATATTATCAACCCACTTACACCGGTAAAAAGCAATCGTGAAGTCACAATAATTAAGCTCCCATATTTCTTGAATTCGACCGTAGTATGACAACTCTACATCAACAGGTGATTTATCCTTAGCACTTGCAAACTCCCTTGACGATGCCACAAGCGTTACACCACTGTTTTGGGTCGAGGATGATTTCAAATCCTGACGCTCAGTCCAAAATGTGTACCCATTTATGTCATATCCCTCAAATGAGCGAACGTCATCCCTAGGACCATAAGAAAGACACCTTACTGTATCTGTGACACTATCATACTTTCCACCCATCACTCGATCACGAAACCAACTCACAAACTTCTTATTATGCAACTGCATCAGTGCCCGTTCACCTTTCGATGGAAATTCATCACGCAAACTAGCCATGTGCTCGTCTAAATATGGGTGAACATCTACAACATGGTGCAACACATATAGGTGCGCTTGTAAGAACTTATCTTGATCAGGTGACATTCGTTTCGACCCGATTGTGCCATGACCATCAAGTCTCCCTTCGTGTCGAGAAGTAGGAATACCAATAGGTTTAGCAACGGCTATATAGTCGGCCACAAAATTACCGACCTCCTCAGCCACGGTCCCTTGAATCATACTTCCTTCCGGGTGAGCCCGATTCCTCACTTTATCTTGCAATGTACCCATATGTTTTTCAAAAGGATAGCACCACCGCATGAACACTGGACCACATAACTTAATCTCACACACCAAATGAAGAATCAAATGCACCATTATGTCGAAAAACGAGGGTGGGAAGTACATCTCAAATTTGCATAAAGTCACAACCACATCCGCCTGTAAAGCATCAAGTGTACAAGAATCAAGCTCTTTACTGCATATTGTATTGAAAAACGAATAGAGGCTTGTAATAGCTTGACGAGGGTTAAATCGGTCGCTACAATCTAACTCTCAATCAAACAATACTTATACGAACACCCTATAACCAAGTACAATGGCAAATAAAGGTTCGGTCCACGAGGAACGAGAGTAATTGCAAATCAATCTTAAACCTAAGCTAGTTCGAAATCAATGGAAAATGGTGTTCTAAAATACTACTAATAAGATGGGATAAACCAGATAAACTAAGACACTAGGGAAGACGGGAATTCACCAAACCATCGGTAACTACGCAACAAGGAATCACAGAGACAAACGGGATATGCAAAGACTATATGTCTGATTAATATCATGAGGTAGGAAGACAACGGGCATTATTAAGCTTGGATTTCTCATGCACTTAACATTACTCGATACATAATCAAACCATATTCAACAATGAAATACTCAATTCACAATCTCTTGTTCAAATCAAGGATATCATGCAATCAAATTCAAGATTCTAGGTTAGCTACTCCTATTATAATGAATTAACATGCAATCGCATATAATCAATTTAATCACAATCCGTTTATCAAAATCAATCCTCAATTACATAGGTTACCTAGGCCGGGTTTCATCCCGAAACCCTAGGTAGGAGACTACTCACACATATTCATAATCAAAGCAATAATGAATTCCAAAAGCATAATAGATATAAACATGAATTCTGATTAAGGAATAATAAAGCTTGATTAATAAACAAGAATGAATAATACCAATTGTATTGATGCGAATCAATGGAAAAGTTCAGAACTTTGATATCCTTCGTCAATGAATAATACAAAGAATCTTCACAAATCTTGCTTCAAATCAATCCAAGAAAACTAAAATCGCTAGAATAATCCCTAAGAAAACTAATGAATCTCTAATACTAAGAATGTTCTCCAATAACTCTCTACAAAGGCTCTCAGAAACTATCTCTAAAACTGTCTCTAAATCTCTTAAAGTCGGGCCTTATATACGTCTTCTAATTCAGAGAAGTCAAGTGCGCTGTCAACCCTAGATCAGCACGGCCGTGCTGTATTTGGCACGGCCGTGCTAGCTTGTCAGTAGGTAAACCGGATTTCTTCTTCAATTTGGCCCGGCCGTGCTATATATGGCACGGCCGTGCAGCTTCCTGGCACGGCCGTGCTAAAAATGACACGGCCGTGCTGAATATGCTCTAGCACGGGGCTCATACTGAAGCTGACACGGGCACGGGCAACATCTGGCACGGCCGTGCTAATGGCCTGCACGGCCGTGCGGGTGCGTGGATACTGACACGGCCGTGCTATTGGCTTGCACGGCGGTGCTGCCTTGCCTGGGGTTGCTATCTCATAGGCCAGCACGGGTGTGCCTATGGTAACACGGTCGTGCTGCCTGTGCTATGTAATCAATGCACGGCACTTGAACTTCCTTAACTCCTCGGACTTCGGTCAAGGCTAGCTCGGATACGCATCAAGGGCTCGGGATCCGATTAAACTCGGTTAATATTACCTGAAAACACATCAAAATCAAACCGAAAACCCGTGAAGCACGTAATATGGGGGACGTAAGCATAACAAGGTAATAATCGGCCAAACGGCCCAAATACATCCAAAATCATCCTAACATATGCTCTAAAGAGCGCCCTAAAGTGCGCTTGTCAAAACCCCCAAGCTACACTTTTGCTAGTCCTCGAGCAAAAACCAGGGAAACACACACAAGATCAAATAAACTATGCCATTGCGTACAAATCAAATTAAGCACGGAATGAAATCAATGGATCCTACTTAGAACAACCATGCACGGAATGAAAACTCACTCAAACAAGCAACGAGACACACAATCCAAGATATCGTTGATCAAATGCGAACAAAACCTAAACCAAGCATAGAGAACAAAGAAATCATGCTTCCCTCTAAACCCAACCAAACCGGCCACGTCCTCCCCTTTTGCTTCAAATCACCACCCTAATTGGCCCTCGTGATTCCTCGAAGGAACCGGAAAAAGTGATGTTTTGAGGAAATAACAAAGGTATCCCGACATCTCGATTACGCATAATCTTTCCATAGGGTTGAAAGGTATCTCCCTCCACCGTTTGAGAACCGAACACCTCTAAAGTCTAAGGGTCTTAAAGGGTTGTAATGTATTTGCAATGGGTAAGGTAGGTGAAAACAATTTAAAAAGTGGGGTTAATTCCTAAATGAAGCGCAAGAATCACAATTCTCAAAAACAATAGTTCAAAAGATGTAATTCACTTTCCACAATCTCATTGATTCACATTCTTACACATCCCAAATTATCCATATAATACACACTCAAATGACCTCTTTCAAACTTCAAAACTTTAATTATGTGTCCTTGCCTTTTTCACAATTCGAACGACTTTTCTCTTCTTCTTTTTTTCTTTTTAAATTCTTTTTTTCTCTTTTTTTTTTCTCTCTTTTTTTATTGATGGCAAAATGACTTTCACATTACATATTTACAATTAGGCTCACTTTCACACCTGCTCAAACCAACTATCAAACTTTATTTCTTGATTAGTAAACAATAAGCTCAACAAACCTATCTAGGTAAACGCTTCACAACTAAGGGTTGGTAAAACATTGGCCATCGGGTTTGTAACACGGTTAACCAAGAATGGAATTAAAGCTCAACATGGTTAGCAAGTAAGATGATGTAAAAAGCAAATCAATTTGTAACAAAACAAAAGGAACAAAATAAGAAAAATGAAAAAGGTGCCCTCTTCCTCCCTTAAAAGTGTCAAGTCAGTCTCGGGAGCTACTAGTCAACACAAAGATCGAAAAAATGCGTAATCAAGGATCCAAATATGCCACTCAACAAGAATGATGAAGGCTAGAACAAGTAAACCTCACGGGATCTAACAAATAAAGCAACTACCAATCAAGGGGGTCAAATCCACAACCGGGAAGCGACTCCATCTTACCACAGCCCAAAGGCATAGAGTTTCACATGACAAAAGTGTTCTATCCCTACCCTTCGCCTAGACTCGTCTACATTGATCAACAATAGACTCAAACTGTGTATTCATCACTGGCTTAAGTGGAAATAGACATTCCATACACATTCATTCACACTTCGAATCCAACATGAACAATATTCCAAAATTTTGCAATTAGACAAGTTTATTATGATCCAAAAACATAGGAAAAGACTACGAGGCATATCATATAAGCTAAGCCACACATCCTCATAGTAGAAGCTTTCCTATCTAACACAAACATATGTACAACTAAGCCAACTGAATAAGTTGAAAGGCACATAACGAGGCATAAAAATCACATAAAATCCCAATCGACAAACAAGTGATCGAATGATATCAACATCAACGATCCCAGGTTCCTTAGAACCGATCAAACATCCTCGAACCATTCAACTTCTTCCTAAACTAAACTATCCTAAGCACACAAAAAAAAGGAAAAGATCTCACCAAATTTGCTTCCCGGAGCTCCAATAACGGCCATAGCATCGTTCTTCAAACTCATGCCGCGTCTCGAATGTTCCCAATCCGCAAAAAGGAAAGACATACTAGCAAACAAGTTAAGGTTAGTCTAGGAAAGCAGTAAACCTTTTTGTCTTTTTTATTTTATTTTATTTTATTTTATTTTTTTTTTTTTTAAATACAAGTAAGACCCCCCCCAAGCTAGAATCAAACATTGTCCTCAATGTTTATACATCAAGGACTTACAATAGTAAGGAGAGGGAGGTAACTAAAGGGAAAGGGAAAGGGATCACGAGCTAGGCCCGCCCGGGCCATAAGGGAAACGGGAGGCCATATCATCAACACTCCTCTTCAGGTCTCTGAAGGCGGAGGTCATATCCTTGTTCGACCGGCGCAAATCCGCTACCTCGAGCTTCAAATCTTCCATTCCTTGGCGGAGCCAAGTGAAGTCTTGCGCCGGGATCTGCTGGGCCGCATCCGGGCCACCCTCCTCGTCATCATCATCATCATCAGCATCGTCACCTCCTTGGCCCCCGTGGGCCTGCTCATCCCCCTGGTGAGGCTGGGAACTGCGGTCTACATACTCCGTGCCTCCGTCCTCGTGCCAGGCGAAGTCGGGGTCGAAGATCCAGTTGTCCTTGTTGTAAACCACCGTCCTCTCCGGATCGGGCAAGTAGGCGTATGGATTGCCTGCTACGAGCCACAAATAGCAATCTGGCTGGGATGTCCCTTCAAGCCACTGCATGGCTCTCTGGGTGCGCATATCAAGCCTCGTAGTGCCTGGGATAGCCTGCAAGTCGGAAAAATCAATCCCATTATATTGCGCAAGAATGGTGATCATGCCACCGATAGTAATATCACCCCTACCCGGGCTACACCGTCGAGGTGGTCTAGAAACCACGCTCCCATGTCTAGACGCCCGTCCCCACGGGTGAGGTGCCAAATAAACTGTAACTCCCTAATGGAGACTACACCCGAACTATCTCCTCTAGCAAAGATAGTAGAGGAGAAGGTCCTGTGGGACAACCGAAAGGCGGGATTGACGATGGAAGTCGCCTTATCCCTACGGGGATCTCTATCCATCTTCCCCGTGATTTGCCGCCAAAAGAACCCGGAGTTGTAGTGTTTTGAGTGGCCATCCTTAGGACCATATTTCAGGTCGGATGTCCACCCAAAGGCGGCATTAACTTGGGCCACCGACATTTGAATGGTGCCCGAGTTCATTAGTTGAAAGGACAAGTACCGGGGTGAGTTATTCTCATCCCGATGCACGTACAAAGAAGACAAAAATTCGAGGGTAAGCCTCTTGTAAGTGAGAGCATGCATGGTAAGGAAAGAATCAAAGTTGGTAAATGAAAATAGTTGAACCATGTCGCTTTCGATCCCTAGAGCCCTAGCGGCTAAAGGGTCGTAGAACTTTGTAGGCGGATCGGTCGGTGGGATAGTCCTACAAATTTGTCCAAAAAGGACGGGTTATTAAAAACAATGCCCATGGTATCCACCGTGGGTGGAACCATGGATGAGGATGCATCGTCCCGACCCGGCCTCCTAGTCGATGTCTTTGTTCTAGGCATGTTTGATTCAAGAAATTAAGCACAATATACCAATTAACAAGCAAGAAACTATCCTAGCATGCAATGTACTACCCTAACACTACTAGTTCACCCAAACTTGCAACAATAAAGCACAATTCAACAAAAAATATTCAATAAAACTAATGAAATTGGACAAAAATTGCGAAAATCAATGAGTTTAAGAACGAATTCACCGAGGACTCCACGAAGTGGAGTTGTGGCGAGCTCAAAGAGGGCCGAATTTTGCTTCCAATCACTTGAAAAATGCTCCAATGCAAGGAGGATGCCGAGATCTTGAAAGAAGAATATGGGGAATTAGGGTTTGATTTGAGGAATTGGGGAGAAGGTTGGGGGTTTGGATTAGTTTAGAGAGAAAAGGGTAGGAAAGTGTTAGAGAGTTGGGGAATAATGAGGAGTTTGAGTGAAATTGTGTTTAAAAACACGAAATACTATCCGGAACCCGCGCTGCACGGCCGTGCTATAACTGGCATGGCCGTGCTGAGGTTTGGCACGGCCGTGCCAAATTTGGCACGGCCGTGCCAAATTGGCACTGGCCGTGTTGGCTGGCAGACTTGCGAAATTGAATTTAGATGGCACGGCCGTGCTAGAATTAGCACGGCCGTGCTATACTTGACACGGCCGTGCTGAAAATGGCACGGCCGTGCTAGAATGTCAGTGGGCTTTTGAGGTTTGGCACGGCCGTGCAGATTTTGGCACGGCCGTGCTGGATTTTGGCACGGCCGTGCTGTCTGATGGCACGGCCGTGCTATCTGCTGCAGTCTGCAGGTTTTCTTTTCCTTCAAGGCACGCATCACTCTCTTCATTCCGACTTCTAACCAATCTTCTACCTGCACAAAAAACACACAAGAGCACACAAAACTCACACAAATTAGGAGCTAAACCAACTACAAAACAAAAGAAACTACTCTAGTAAAAGCAAGAAAATCGGGTTGCCTCCCGGAAGCGCTAAGTTTAACGTCGATAGCTTGACGTGGTCACATTCAACTCTTGTGACCGCATTTGAACACATCTATCACACCAACATGGGCTCCCTCATAGTATGTCTTCAACCTTTGCCCATTAACCACGAAGGATTGCAACCCACTAGAATCATAAAGCTCAACCGCACCGGAAGGGAAAACATCTTTGACAGTGAATGGACCCCTCCATCTTGACATCAACTTACCGGGGAAGAGCTTCATCCTAGAGTTATATAGAGGAATTTGTCACCAACATTGAACACCTTCCGCTCTATCTTCCGGTCATGGAACTCCTTAGATCGGGACTTGTATAGGTTCGCACTGTCATATGCGTCCATCCGAAGCTCCTCCAATTCATGAAGGTCCAACATCCGTTGCTCTCCCGCGCTTGCTAGATCAAAATTTATCTTCTTGATAGCCCATTGAGCGCGGTGCTCTAGTTCGACCGGGAGGTGACATGCTTTCCCGTAGACCAAGCGGTATGGGGTGGTGCCTATTGGGGTCTTGAAAGCAGTCCGGTATGCCCAAAGTGCATCATCAAGCTTATTGGACCAATCTTTCCTATTCTTCGCCACTGTCTTCTCAAGGATGGACTTTATCTGTCGATTGGAGACTTCCGCTTGCCACTAGATTGAGGGTGATAGGTTGTCCCGAACCTTTGATGTACTCCATTCTTTCGAAGCATCCTTTGAAAGGCCCCATGCACAAAGTGAGAACCGTTGTCACTTATAACCGCCCTAGGAACCCCGAACCTTGGAAATAAATCTTCTTGAAGAGTTTCATCACCACCTTGTGATCATTTGTAGGGGAGGCAATTGCTTCCACCCACTTAGACACGTAATCCACAGCCACAAGTATGTATTGGTTCCCACGGGAGGAAGGGAAGGGTCCCATGAAGTCAATGCCCCACACATCAAAGATCTCAAGTTCAAGTATGGGTTTTTGAGGCATTTCATTCTTCTTGGAAATGTTTCCACTCCGTTGGCAAGCATCGCAAGTCTTCACAAATGCCCACGCGTCCCTAAAGATATGGGGCCACCATAGCCCACATTGCAAAACCTTTTGGGCTGTTTTATTAGCCCCATGTGACCTCCGCAAGGGTCGGAGTGGCACATTTTCAGCACACTATGAACTTCTTCCTCCGGAACGCACCTTCTTAGGAGACACATCTACACCTCTCTTGAACAAAATTGGATCATCCCATATGTAATGCCTTGCATCTCTCCTAATCTTCTTCCGTTGGTTCTTGGAGTAATCGGGGGAAACTCCTCACAAGCCAAGTAGTTTACCATATCCGCAAACCATGGTAGAATCTTCTCCTTGAGGAGGTATAAAACATCATCCTTCAACTCATCACAAATGGGCAGCCCATCATCTTCTTGTTGCTCCCTCTCCATGCGCGAAAGGTGATCCGCAACCACATTCTGCTCCCTTCTTGTCCCGGATCTCCACATGAAATTGTTGTAAAGAGAGGACCCATCGGAGGAGGCGTGGTTTGGATTCCTTCTTCGAAATTAGGTACTTGATGGCTGCATGGTCGGTATAAACAATCGTTTTGGAACCAATGAGGTAGTCCCAAAATTTCTCAAATGCATGAACAATGGCTAGGAACTCTTTCTCTGTAGTGTGTAGTTCCTTTGTGCTTCATTAAGGTCTTGGACATGTAATAGATCACGTGAAGCCTCTTCTCAACTCGTTGCCCAAGAACACCTCCAATAGCCGTATCACTAGCATCGCACATCAACTCAAAAGGTAGATCCCACCGTGGTCCTTGCACAATCGGTGCCGAAATCAAAGCTTTCTTAAGTGTGTTAAAAGCTTGTAGGCACTCTTTGTCGAACTTGAAGTCGACTTCCTTTTGCAATAAGGCATTCAAAGGCTTGGCTATAAGAGAGAAATCTGTTATGAATCGCCGGTAGAACCCGCATGCCTAGGAATTGTCTTACCCCTTTTGCATTGACCGGTGGTGGTAGCTTTGCTATAACTTCAACCTTTGCTTTGTCCACCTCTATGCCTGCATTTGAGATCTTGTGACCGAGGACAATACCTTCTTCAACCATGAAGTGACACTTCTCCCAGTTCAGGACTAAATTCACTCTCTCACACCGTTGTAGGCACTTCCCCAAGTTCACTAGGCAATCATCAAAGGAGCTCCTCCAACAGAAAAATCGTCCATGAAAACCTCCATCTCGGCCTCCAACATGTCCCCAAAAATGCTCATCATACACCGTTGAAAGGTGCCCGGTGCATTGCAAAGTCCAAAAGGCATTCTCCTGTAGGCAAAAGTACCATATGGACAAGTAAAAGTCGTCTTCTCTTGGTCATCCGGGTTATAGGTATTTGGAAAAACCCGAATAACCGTCAAGAAAGCAATAATACTTGTGCCTAGTTAGTCTTTCGAGCATTTGATCAATAAAAGGGAGGGGAAAATGGTCCTTTTTGGTAGATGCGTTTAGACGTCTATAGTCTATGCACATCCGCCAACCGGTCACCGTTCTAGTTGAGATGAGCTCACCATTCTCATTCTCAACTACAGTCATTCCCCCCTTCTTAGGAACAACATGCACAGGGGAAACCCATCTAGAGCTTGAAATGGGGAAGATGATACCTGCATCAAGGAGTTTTGTGATCTCTTCTTCACCACCTCCCCCATTTGAGGATTGAGTTTCCTCTGCCTCTCAATAGAAGGCTCGCACCATCCTCGAGAGTTATGTGATGCATACATATAGGGGCTAATACCCTTGAGGTTATCAATGGTATAGCCTATGGCACTTTGATGCTCTCTCAATACATCACACAACTTGAGTTTGATCCGCATCTAAAGAAGAATTCACAATGACAGGATAAGTTGAATCAGGGCAAGAAATTCGTACCTTAGATGTGATGGTAGAGGTTTCAATTCTACCTTAGGGGCCTCGTTTACCTCTTTTGTGGTGGCCATAGCAAGTGCATACATGGGTGTAATTTCCTTGAAACCGTTATCACCATCATCTTCCTCTAGCATTTTCTCCTCTATGTACCTGCTCTCATCGGTATCACTTGGCTCAAGATCATGGTTAGTAGAAAGCAATAGTGTATGCATACTAGAGACAATCGAATCAATAGTGTCAATCATCATGCAGTTTTCGGAAGTAGACAAAGGGATTGCATGCTTTTGTTCAGATCAAATTCAAGGACCTCCTCTCCTACCTTTAAAGAAATCTTGGCACTCTTCACATCAATGAGAGCACCAGAGGTAGCTAGGAAAGGTCGCCCAAGAATAATAGGTATATGATTATCTTCATCCATTTCCAAAACTACAAAATCCACAGGTATCACAAATTTCCCAACTCGTAGGGGAACATCTTCTACCTTACCCTTAGGAAATTTGATCGAACGATCAGCTAACTGTAGGGTAATGTTGGTAGGAAGAAGTTCTCCTACCCCTAATCTTTGATATACAGAATATGGCATAAGACTAACACTAGCCCCAAGATCACATAATGCATTATCAATTTTCATTTTATTAAAGCACAAGGGATTGAGAAATTACCTGGGTCTCCCAATTTGGGAGGCATCTTGTTCATGATGATTGCACTACAATTCGCGGTGAGGTTAACAGTTTCCACCCCATCACAATTCCTCCTGCCACTCAAAATATCTTTCAAAAACCTAGCATAGTTAGGCATTTGTTTTATAGCGTCGGTGAATGGTATGGAAAGGTGAATTTGCTTCAAAGTCTCTAAAACTTACCGAATTGAACATCCAACTTATGTCTCACAAACTTATGGGGGTAAGGAAGTTTTTGCAGTAGATTGGGTTCTTTGACTTGTGTACTTCCTTTTCATTTAGGACCTCTACAGTTTTATCATTCTCTCCGGTCCTCTCCTCCTCACTCTCTATAACAGTATCAGTGGTAGGTGTAGTCACAGATTGACTCCTAGGGGGTACTACTTCATCGCTCCCCCTCAATGTCTTTCCACTCCTAGTGGTGATAGCATTTACAGAGTTTTAAGGGTCATACCTTGAGGTGGGAGTTTTGACACTCCAACCCCATCCTTTATAGCACTAGCCAACTGAGAAATCTGGGTTTCAAGCATTTTATTATGTGTCATCACTTCATTAAACTTTTTGTCACTGGTGGCCATGAAATTTGAACATTTTGGTCTGTGCTTCCATCATCTCCTCCAAACTAGTCCTTTGCGATGGTCCTTGAGCATTGTAGTTGTCATTAGAGGCTCGGGAGCCACGCGCATTAGACTGTTGGGGATTTTGATTTTGGAAGTTGTTCCTGTTACCATTGTTATTCCAATTCCCCTGTTATTAGCATTCATGTTCTGATTGTATTGCCCTTGATTACCTGCATTTTGTTGGTAATTATTCTGATTACCAAAATTACCATGTTGATTATAGGACCCTTGGGGATTTTGGTCCCTTTGGTTCCTGTTCCCCCACTGGTTTTGCTGTTGGTAGTCAGAATTGTTACCCTGTTGATTATAATTGTTCCCTCTTTGATTAGGTGGTAAATATCTGTTATTGTCATTCCTAGGTCTATTATCATAAGACAAGGCATTGACTTGTTCATTATCACACTCATTACCATCATTATAGTTGGATTGAAATGGGAATCTACGTTGCAGGCAGAGGTATCATGGTCATAAGACCCACAGTTTTCACAGAATATACATCCAGCAGGCATATTATTAGAGTTAGAGTGCATACCTGCTCCCTTAGAATGGGATGAAAGATTTTGATGCGGTGGAGCGTTGAGCTTCTCTTTGATAATTGACATTTCCTTACCTAGATTTACAATTTGCGATGTCAAATTCCCGATTGCATTAAGATGGTCTACCGAATAGACCGCTCCTCCACTCTTGCTCGTGGCCTCTCGCTCTCCATCTTGCAATCCATGTGGTGTCGTACCACATCTTCTATGATATCAATGACTTCTTCTTCGGTTTTGTTCATAATGGGGCACCTGCTCCGCATCCCCAAACTGGTCTTCCCTTGAGGACTCAATCCTCCATAGAAAATCTGTAAAACTTGATATGTTGGGATTCCGTGGTGTGGGCACTCTCTTTGGTACTCCTTGTACCTTTCCCATGCTTCGTAGATTGACTCCCCACTCCTTTGCCGAAATCCCTGGATCAAAGCTCTAGCATCGGCCGTCTTCTTTTGGGAATAAAATCTTCCCAAGAATGCTGTCGTGACATCATCCCAAGTGTGTAGAGAGTTCGGCTTCACCTCCTTCTCTAACCATTCGAGAGATCTCCCAATAAGTGAAAAGGGAAAAGCTTCAATCTCACGAACTCTTGATTCACCCATTAACCTTGATGGTGTTGCAGTACTTTTCAAATTCGTTCGAATCACCCAAGGGCTCTCATGCTTGGCACCACTAAACTGCCTTCTCTCGATGAGGGTGATCATAGCCGGCCGGATCTCGAAATCATTGGCCTCAGTAGTGGGTGGAGCAATCCCACTTGAAGCTCTATACGCCCCAGGAGTTCCCAACTCCTTAAGAGGGTCGTGGTGCTGGCCGATTAGGTTGGCGCGGTATGTCTGTCATTGGAACCTGTTGTGTGTTGTGTTCCTTTCCTTGAGAGTTTGATGACGTCAATCGAGATTTACGATTGCTCTTCAAAGTTCTTTCGATTTCTAGATCGAAGGTATTAATTCTCTCTGTTTAGACATGCGCATACACACTAACCAAACAATTAAATAGCAGGGCTACAAGTGTAGCCAAAAGGGAAAATCTTTTTGTGCTTTTTTTTTATGATGAACTAGACTCAAGAAATCAAAAAGCAATTAACAAACACCGTTCCCCGGCACGGCGCCATTTTGACGAGGGTTAAATCGGTCGCTACAATCTAACTCTCAATCAAACAATACTTATACGAACACACTATAACCAAGTACAATGGCAAATAAAGGTTTGGTCCACGAGGAACGAGAGTAATTGCCAAATCAAT
>JAWIZW010000123.1:42500-65000 GCA_034703905.1 Chenopodium berlandieri | reverse complement strand
GGGGGGGGGGGGGGGGGGGGGGGGGGGGGGGGGGGGGGGGGGGGGGGGGGGGGGGGGGGGGGGGGGGGGGGGGGGGGGGGGGGGGGGGGGGGGAGGGGGGGGGGGGGGGGGGGGGGGGGGGGGGGGGGGGGGGGGGGGGGGGGGGGGGGGGGGGGGGGGGGGGGGGGGGGGGGGGGGGGGGGGGGGGGGGGGGGGGGGGGGGGGGGGGGGGGGGGGGGGGGGGGGGGGGGGGGGGGGGGGGGGGGGGGGGGGGGGGGGGGGGGGGGGGGGGGGGGGGGGGGGGGGGGGGGGGGGGGGGGGGGGGGGGGGGGGGGGGGGGGGGGGGGGGGGGGGGGGGGGGGGGGGGGGGGGGGGGGGGGGGGGAGGGTGGGGGGGGGGGGGGGGGGGGGGGGGGGGGGGGGGGGGGGGGGGGGGGGGGGGGGGGGGGGGGGGGGGGGGGGGGGGGGGGGGGGGGGGGGGGGGGGGGGGGGGGGGGGGGGGGGGGGGGGGGGGGGGGGGGGGGGGGGGGGGGGGGGGGGGGGGGGGGGGGGGGGGGGGGGGGGGGGGGGGGGGGGGGGGGGGGGGGGGGGGGGGGGGGGGGGGGGGGGGTGGGGGGGGGGGTGGGGGGGGGGGGGGGGGGGGGGGGGGGGGGGGGGGGGGGGGGGGGGGGGGGGGGGGGGGGGGGGGGGGGGGGGGGGGGGGGGGGGGGGGGGGGGGGGGGGGGGGGGGGGGGGGGGGGGGGGGGGGGGGGGGGGGGGGGGGGGGGGGGGGGGGGGGGGGGGGGGGGGGGGGGAGGGGGGGGGGGGGGGGGGGGGGGGGGGGGGGAGGGGGGGGGGGGGGGGGGGGGGGGGGGGGGGGGGGGGGGGAGGGGGGGGGAGGGGGGGGGGGGGGAGGGGGGGGGGGGGGGGGGGGGGGGGGGGGGAGGGGGGGGGGGGGGGGGGGGGGGGAGGGGGGGGGGGGGGGGGGGGGGGGGGGGGGGGGGGGGGGGGGGGGGGGGGGTGGGGGGGGGGGGGGGGGGGGGGGGGGGGGGGGGGGGGGGGGGGGGGGGGGGGGGGGGGGGGGGGGGGGGGGGGGGGGGGGGGGGGGGGGGGGGGGGGGGGGGGAGGAGGGGGGGGGGGGGGGGGGGGGGGGGGGGGGGGGGGGGGGGGGGGGGGGGGGGGGGGGGGGGGGGGGGGGGGGGGGGGGGGGGGGGGGGGGGGGGGGGGGGGGGGGGGGGGGGGGGGGGAGGGAGGGGGGGGGGGGGGGGGGGGGGGGTGGGGGGGGGGGGAGGGGGGGGGTGGGGGGGGGGGGGGGGGGGGGGGGGGGGGGGGGGGGGGGGGGGGGGGGGGGGGGGGGGGGGGGGGGGGGGGGGGGGGGGGGGGGGGGGGGGGGGGGGGGGGGGGGGGGGGGGGGGGGGGGGGGGGGGGGGGGGGGGGGGGGGGGGGGGGGGGGGGGGGGGGGGGGGGTGGGGGGGGGGGGGGGGGGGGGGGGGGGGGGGGGGGGGGGGGGGGGGGGGGGGGGGGGGGGGGGGGGGGGGAGGGGGGGGGGGGGGGGGGGGGGGGGGGGGGGGGGGGGGGGGGGGGGGGGGGGGGGGGGGGGGGGGGGGGGGGGGGGGGGGGGGGGGGGGGGGGGGGGGGGGGGGGGGGGGGGGGGGGGGGGGGGGGGGGGGGGGGGGGGGGGGGGGGGGGGGGGGGGGGTGGGGGGGGGGGGGGGGGGGGGGGGGGGGGGGGGGGGGGGGGGGGGGGGGGGGGGGGGGGGGGGGGGGGGGGGGGGGGGGGGGGGGGGGGGGGGGGGGGGGGGGGGGGGGGGGGGGGGGGGGGGGGGGGGGGGGGGGGGGAGGGGGGGGGGGGGGGGGGGGGGGGGGGGGGGGGGGGGGGGGGGGGGGGGGGGGGGGGGGGTGGGGGGGGGGGGGGGGGGGGGGGGGGGGGGGGGGGGGGGGGGGGGGGGGGGGGGGGGGGGGGGGGGGGGGGGGGGGGGGGGGGGGGGGGGGGGGGGGGGGGGGGGGGGGGGGGGGGGGGGGGGGGGGGGGGGGGGGGGGGGGGGGGGGGGGGGGGGGGGGGGGGGGGGGGGGGGGGGGGGGGGGGGCGGGGGGGGGGGGGGGGGGGGGGGGGGGGGGGGGGGGGGGGGGGGGGGGGGGGGGGGGGGGGGGGGGGTGGGGGGGGGGGGGGGGGGGGGGGGGGGGGGGGGGGGGGGGGGGGGGGGGGGGGGGGGGGGGGGGGGGGGGGGGGGGGGGGGGGGGGGGGGGGGGGGGGGGGGGGGGGGGGAGGGGGGGGGGGGGGGGGGGGGGGGGGGGAGGGGGGGGGGGGGGGGGGGGGGGAGGGGGGGGGGGGGGGGGGGGGGGGGGGGGGGGGGGGGGGGGGGGGGGGGGGGGGGGGGGGGGGGGGGGGGGGGGGGGGGGGGGGGGGGGGGGGGGGGGGGGGGGGGGGGGGGGGGGGGGGGGGGGGGGGGGGGGGGGGGGGGGGGGGGGGGGGGGGGGGGGGGGGGGGGGGGGGGGGGGGGGGGGGGGGGGGGGGGGGGGGGGGGGGGGGGGGGGGGGGGGGGGGGGGGGGGGGGGGGGGGGGGGGGGGGGGGGGGGAGGGGGGGGGGGGGGGGGGGGGGGGGGGGGGGGGGGGGGGGGGGGGGGGGGGGGGGGGGGGGGGGGGGGGGGGGGGGGGGGGGGGGGGGGGGGGGGGGGGGGGGGGGGGGGGGGGGGGGGGGGGGGGGGGGGGGGGGGGGGGGGGGGGGGGGGGGGGGGGGGGGGGGGGTGGGGGGGGGGGGGGGGGGGGGGGGGGGGGGGGGGGGGGGGGGGGGGGGGGTGGGGGGGGGGGGGGGGGGGGGGGGGGGGGGGGGGGGGGGGGGGGGGGGGGGGGGGGGGGGGGTGGGGGGGGGGGGGGGGGGGGGGGGGGGGGGGGGGGGGGGGGGGGGGGGGGGGGGGGGGGGGGGGGGGGGGGGGGGGGGGGGGGGGGGGGGGGGGGGGGGGGGGGGGGGGGGGGGGGGGGGGGGGGGGGGGGAGGGGGGGGGGGGGGGGGGGGGGGGGGGGGGGGGGGGGGGGGGGGGGGGGGGGGGGGGGGGGGGGGGGGGGGGGGGGGGGGGGGGGGGGGGGGGGGGGGGGGGGGGGGGGGGGGGGGGGGGGGGGGGGGGGGGGGGGGGGGGGGGGGGGGGGGGGGGGGGGGGGGGGGGGGGGGGGGGGGGGGGGGGGGGGGGGGGGGGGGGGGGGGGGGGGGGGGGGGGGGGGGGGGGGGGGGGGGGGGGGGGGGGGGGGGGGGGGGGGGGGGGGGGGGGGGGGGGGGGGGGGGGGGGGGGGGGGGGGGGGGGGGGGGGGGGGGGGGGGGGGGGGGGGGGGGGGGGGGGGGGGGGGGGGGGGGGGGGGGGGGGGGGGGGGGGGGGGGGGGGGGGGGGGGGGGGGGGGGGGGGGGGGGGGGGGGGGGGGGGGGGGGGGGGGGGGGGGGGGGGGGGGGGGGGGGGGGGGGGGGGGGGGGGGGGGGGGGGGGGGGGGGGGGGGGGGGGGGGGGGGGGGGGGGGGGGGGGGGGGGGGGGGGGGGGGGGGGGGGGGGGGGGGGGGGGGGGGGGGGGGGGGGGGGGGGGGGGGGGGGGGGGGGGGGGGGGGGGGGGGGGGGGGGGGGGGGGGGGAGGGGGGGGGGGGGGGGGGGGGGGGGGGGGGGGGGGGGGGGGGGGGGGGGGGGGGGGGGGGGGGGGGGGGGGGGGGGGGGGGGGGGGGGGGGGGGGGGGGGGGGGGGGGGGGGGGGGGGGGGGGGGGGGGGGGGGGGGGGGGGGGGGGGGGGGGGGGGGGGGGGGGGGGGTGGGGGGGGGGGGGGGGGGGGGGGGGGGGGGGGGGGGGGGGGGGGGGGGGGGGGGGGGGGGGGGGGGGGGGGGGGGGGGGGGGGGGGGGGGGGGGGGGGGGGGGGGGGGGGGGGGGGGGGGGGGGGGGGGGGGGGGGGGGGGGGGGGGGGGGGGGGGGGGGGGGGGGGGGGGGGGGGGGGGGGGGGGGGGGGGGGGGGGGGGGGGGGGGGGGGGGGGGGGGGGGGGGGGGGGGGGGGGGGGGGGGGGGGGGGGGGGGGGGGGGGGGGGGGGGGGGGGGGGGGGGGGGGGGGGGGGGGGGGGGGGGGGGGGGGGGGGGGGGGGGGGGGGGGGGGGGGGGGGGGGGGGGGGGGGGGGGGGGGGGGGGGGGGGGGGGGGGGGGGGGGGGGGGGGGGGGGGGGGGGGGGGGGGGGGGGGGGGGGGGGGGGGGGGGGGGGGGGGGGGGGGGGGGGGGGGGGGGGGGGGGGGGGGGGGGGGGGGGGGGGGGGGGGGGGGGGGGGGGGGGGGGGGGGGGGGGGGGGGGGGGGGGGGGGGGGGGGGGGGGGGGGGGGGGGGGGGGGGGGGGGGGGGGGGGGGGGGGGGGGGGGGGGGGGGGGGGGGGGGGGGGGGGGAGGGGGGGGGGGGGGGGGGGGGGGGGGGGGGGGGGGGGGGGGGGGGGGGGGGGGGGGGGGGGGGGGGGGGGGGGGGGGGGGGGGGGGGGGGGGGGGGGGGGGGGGGGGGGGGGGGGGGGGGGGGGGGGGGGGGGGGGGGGGGGGGGGGGGGGGGGGGGGGGGGGGGGGGGGGGGGGGGGGGGGGGGGGGGGGGGGGGGGGGGGGGGGGGGGGGGGGGGGGGGGGGGGGGGGGGGGGGGGGGGGGGGGGGGGGGGGGGGGGGGGGGGGGGGGGGGGGGGGGGGGGGGGGGGGGGGGGGGGGGGGGGGGGGGGGGGGGGGGGGGGGGGGGGGGGGGGGGGGGGGGGGGGGGGGGGGGGGGGGGGGGGGGGGGGGGGGGGGGGGGGGGGGGGGGGGGGGGGGGGGGGGGGGGGGGGGGGGGGGGGGGGGGGGGGGGGGGGGGGGGGGGGGGGGGGGGGGGGGGGGGGGGGGGGGGGGGGGGGGGGGGGGGGGGGGGGGGGGGGGGGGGGGGGGGGGGGGGGGGGGGGGGGGCGGGGGGGGGGGGGGGGGGGGGGGGGGGGGGGGGGGGGGGGGGGGGGGGGGGGGGGGGGGGGGGGGGGGGGGGGGGGGGGGGGGGGGGGGGGGGGGGGGGGGGGGGGGGGGGGGGGGGGGGGGGGGGGGGGGGGGGGGGGGGGGGGGGGGGGGGGGGGGGGGGGGGGGGGGGGGGGGGGGGGGGGGGGGGGGGGGGGGGGGGGGGGGGGGGGGGGGGGGGGGGGGGGGGGGGGGGGGGGGGGGGGGGGGGGGGGGGGGGGGGGGGGGGGGGGGGGGGGGGGGGGGGGGGGGGGGGGGGGGGGGGGGGGGGGGGGGGGGGGGAGGGGGGGGGGGGGGGGGGGGGGGGGGGGGGGGGGGGGGGGGGGGGGGGGGGGGGGGGGGGGGGGGGGGGGGGGGGGGGGGGGGGGGGGGGGGGGGGGGGGGGGGGGGGGGGGGGGGGGGGGGGGGGGGGGGGGGGGGGGGGGGGGGGGGGGGGGGGGGGGGGGGGGGGGGGGGGGGGGGGGGGGGGGGGGGGGGGGGGGGGGGGGGGGGGGGGGGGGGGGGGGGGGGGGGGGGGGGGGGGGGGGGGGGGGGGGGGGGGGGGGGGGGTGGGGGGGGGGGGGGGGGAGGGGGGGGGGGGGGGGGGGGGGGGGGGGGGGGGGGGGGGGGGGGGGGGGGGGGGGGGGGGGGGGGGGGGGGGGGGGGGGGGGGGGGGGGGGGGGGGGGGGGGGGGGGGGGGGGGGGGGGGGGGGGGGGGGGGGGGGGGGGGGGGGGGGGGGGGGGGGGGGGGGGGGGGGGGGGGGGGGGGGGGGGGGGGGGGGGGGGGGGGGGGGGGGGGGGGGGGGGGGGGGGGGGGGGGGGGGGGGGGGGGGGGGGGGGGGGGGGGGGGGGGGGGGGGGGGGGGGGGGGGGGGGGGGGGGGGGGGGGGGGGGGGGGGGGGGGGGGGGGGGGGGGGGGGGGGGGGGGGGGGGGGGGGGGGGGGGGGGGGGGGGGGGGGGGGGGGGGGGGGGGGGGGGGGGGGGGGGGGGGGGGGGGGGGGGGGGGGGGGGGGGGGGGGGGGGGGGGGGGGGGGGGGGGGGGGGGGGGGGGGGGGGGGGGGGGGGGGGGGGGGGGGGGGGGGGGGGGGGGGGGGGGGGGGGGGGGGGGGGGGGGGGGGGGGGGGGGGGGGGGGGGGGGGGGGGGGGGGGGGGTGGGGGGGGGGGGGGGGGGGGGGGGGGGGGGGGGGGGGGGGGGGGGGGGGGGGGGGGGGGGAGGGGGGGGGGGGGGGGGGGGGGGGGGGGGGGGGGGGGGGGGAGGGGGGGGGGGGGGGGGGGGGGGGGGGGGGGGGGGGGGGGGGGGGGGGGGGGGGGGGGGGGGGGGGGGGGGGGGGGGGGGGGGGGGGGGGGGGGGGGGGGGGGGGGGGGGGGGGGGGGGGGGGGGGGGGGGGGGGGGGGGGGGGGGGGGGGGGGGGGGGGGGGGGGGGGGGGGGGGGGGGGGGGGGGGGGGGGGGGGGGGGGGGGGGGGGGGGGGGGGGGGGGGGGGGGGGGGGGGGGGGGGGGGGGGGGGGGGGGGGGGGGGGGGGGGGGGGGGGGGGGGGGGGGGGGGGGGGGGGGGGGGGGGGGGGGGGGGGGGGGGGGGGGGGGGGGGGGGGGGGGGGGGGGGGGGGGGGGGGGGGGGGGGGGGGGGGGGGGGGGGGGGGGGGGGGGGGGGGGGGGGGGGGGGGGGGGGGGGGGGGGGGGGGGGGGGGGGGGGGGGGGGGGGGGGGGGGGGGGGGGGGGGGGGGGGGGGGGGGGGGGAGGGGGGGGGGGGGGGGGGGGGGGGGGGGGGGGGGGGGGGGGGGGGGGGGGGGGGGGGGGGGGGGGGGGGGGGGGGGGGGGGGGGGGGGGGGGGGGGGGGGGGGGGGGGGGGGGGGGGGGGGGGGGGGGGGGGGGGGGGGGGGGGGGGGGGGGGGGGGGGGGGGGGGGGGGGGGGGGGGGGGGGGGGGGGGGGGGGGGGGGGGGGGGGGGGGGGGGGGGGGGGGGGGGGGGGGGGGGGGGGGGGGGGGGGGGGGGGGGGGGGGGGGGGGGGGGGGGGGGGGGGGGGGGGGGGGGGGGGGGGGGGGGGGGGGGGGGGGGGGGGGGTGGGGGGGGGGGGGGGGGGGGGGGGGGGGGGGGGGGGGGGGGGGGGGGGGGGGGGGGGGGGGGGGGGGGGGGGGGGGGGGGGGGGGGGGGGGGGAGGGGGGGGGGGGGGGGGGGGGGGGGGGGGGGGGGGGGGGGGGGGGGGGGGGGGGGGGGGGGGGGGGGGGGGGGGGGGGGGGGGGGGGGGGGGGGGGGGGGGGGGGGGGGGGGGGGGGGGGGGGGGGGGGGGGGGGGGGGGGGGGGGGGGGGGGGGGGGGGGGGGGGGGGGGGGGGGGGGGGGGGGGGGGGGGGGGGGGGGGGGGGGGGGGGGGGGGGGGGGGGGGGGGGGGGGGGGGGGGGGGGGGGGGGGGGGGGGGGGGGGGGGGGGGGGGGGGGGGGGGGGGGGGGGGGGGGGGGGGGGGGGGGGGGGGGGGGGGGGGGGGGGGGGGGGGGGGGGGGGGGGGGGGGGGGGGGGGGGGGGGGGGGGGGGGGGGGGGGGGGGGGGGGGGGGGGGGGGGGGGGGGGGGGGGGGGGGGGGGGGGGGGGGGGGGGGAGGGGGGGGGGGGGGGGGGGGGGGGGGGGGGGGGGGGGGGGGGGGGGGGGGGGGGGGGGGGGGGGGGGGGGGGGGGGGGGGGGGGGGGGGGGGGGGGGGGGGGGGGGGGGGGGGGGGGGGGGGGGGGGGGGGGGGGGGGGGGGGGGGGGGGGGGGGGGGGGGGGGGGGGGGGGGGGGGGGGGGGGGGGGGGGGGGGGGGGGGGGGGGGGGGGGGGGGGGGGGGGGGGGGGGGGGGGGGGGGGGGGGGGGGGGGGGGGGGGGGGGGGGGGGGGGGGGGGGGGGGGGGGGGGGGGGGGGGGGGGGGGGGGGGGGGGGGGGGGGGGGGGGGGGGGGGGGGGGGGGAGGGGGGGGGGGGGGGGGGGGGGGGGGGGGGGGGGGGGGGGGGGGGGGGGGGGGGGGGGGGGGGGGGGGGATGGGGGGGGGGGGGGGGGGGGGGGGGGGGGGGGGGGGGGGGGGGGGGGGGGGGGGGGGGGGGGGGGGGGGGGGGGGGGGGGGGGGGGGGGGGGGGGGGGGGGGGGGGGGGGGGGGGGGGGGGGGGGGGGGGGGGGGGGGGGGGGGGGAGGGGGGGGGGGGGGGGGGGGGGGGGGGGGGGGGGGGGGGGGGGGGGGGGGGGGGGGGGGGGGGGGGGGGGGGGGGGGGGGGGGGGGGGGGGGGGGGGGGGGGGGGGGGGGGGGGGGGGGGGGGGGGGGGGGGGGGGGGGGGGGGGGGGGGGGGGGGGGGGGGGGGGGGGGGGGGGGGGGGGGGGGGGGGGGGGGGGGGGGGGGGGGGGGGGGGGGGGGGGGGGGGGGGGGGGGGGGGGGGGGGGGGGGGGGGGGGGGGGGGGGGGGGGGGGGGGGGGGGGGGGGGGGGGGGGGGGGGGGGGGGGGGGGGGGGGGGGGGGGGGGGGGGGGGGGGGGGGGGGGGGGGGGGGGGGGGGGGGGGGGGGGGGGGGGGGGGGGGGGGGGGGGGGGGGGGGGGGGGGGGGGGGGGGGGGGGGGGGGGGGGGGGGGGGGGGGGGGGGGGGGGGGGGGGGGGGGGGGGGGGGGGGGGGGGGGGAGGGGGGGGGGGGGGGGGGGGGGGGGGGGGGGGGGGGGGGGGGGGGGGGGGGGGGGGGGGGGGGGGGGGGGGGGGGGGGGGGGGGGGGGGGGGGGGGGGGGGGGGGGGGGGGGGGGGGGGGGGGGGGGGGGGGGGGGGGGGGGGGGGGGGGGGGGGGGGGGGGGGGGGGGGGGGGGGGGGGGGGGGGGGGGGGGGGGGGGGGGGGGGGGGGGGGGGGGGGGGGGGGGGGGGGGGGGGGGGGGGGGGGGGGGGGGGGGGGGGGGGGGGGGGGGGGGGGGGGGGGGGGGGGGGGGGGGGGGGGGGGGGGGGGGGGGGGGGGGGGGGGGGGGGGGGGGGGGTGGGGGGGGGGGGGGGGGGGGGGGGGGGGGGGGGGGGGGGGGGGGGGGGGGGGGGGGGGGGGGGGGGGGGGGGGGGGGGGGGGGGGGGGGGGGGGGGGGGGGGGGGGGGGGGGGGGGGGGGGGGGGGGGGGGGGGGGGGGGGGGGGGGGGGGGGGGGGGGGGGGGGGGGGGGGGGGGGGGGGGGGGGGGGGGGGGGGGGGGGGGGGGGGGGGGGGGGGGGGGGGGGGGGGGGGGGGGGGGGGGGGGGGGGGGGGGGGGGGGGGGGGGGGGGGGGGGGGGGGGGGGGGGGGGGGGGGGGGGGGGGGGGGGGGGGGGGGGGGGGGGGGGGGGGGGGGGGGGGGGGGGGGGGGGGGGGGGGGGGGGGGGGGGGGGGGGGGGGGGGGGGGGGGGGGGGGGGGGGGGGGGGGGGGGGGGGGGGGGGGGGGGGGGGGGGGGGGGGGGGGGGGGGGGGGGGGGGGGGGGGGGGGGGGGGGGGGGGGGGGGGGGGGGGGGGGGGGGGGGGGGGGGGGGGGGGGGGGGGGGGGGGGGGGGGGGGGGGGGGGGGGGGGGGGGGGGGGGGGGGGGGGGGGGGGGGGGGGGGGGGGGGGGGGGGGGGGGGGGGGGGGGGGGGGGGGGGGGGGGGGGGGGGGGGGGGGGGGGGGGGGGGGGGGGGGGGGGGGGGGGGGGGGGGGGGGGGGGGGGGGGGGGGGGGGGGGGGGGGGGGGGGGGGGGGGGGGGGGGGGGGGGGGGGGGGGGGGGGGGGGGGGGGGGGGGGGGGGGGGGGGGGGGGGGGGGGGGGGGGGGGGGGGGGGGGGGGGGGGGGGGGGGGGGGGGGGGGGGGGGGGGGGGGGGGGGGGGGGGGGGGGGGGGGGGGGGGGGGGGGGGGGGGGGGGGGGGGGGGGGGGGGGGGGGGGGGGGGGGGGGGGGGGGGGGGGGGGGGGGGGGGGGGGGGGGGGGGGGGGGGGGGGGGGGGGGGGGGGGGGGGGGGGGGGGGGGGGGGGGGGGGGGGGGGGGGGGGGGGGGGGGGGGGGGGGGGGGGGGGGGGGGGGGGGGGGGGGGGGGGGGGGGGGGGGGGGGGGGGGGGGGGGGGGGGGGGGGGGGGGGGGGGGGGGGGGGGGGGGGGGGGGGGGGGGGGGGGGGGGGGGGGGGGGGGGGGGGGGGGGGGGGGGGGGGGGGGGGGGGGGGGGGGGGGGGGGGGGGGGGGGGGGGGGGGGGGGGGGGGGGGGGGGGGGGGGGGGGGGGGGGGGAGGGGGGGGGGGGGGGGGGGGGGGGGGGGGGGGGGGGGGGGGGGGGGGGGGGGGGGGGGGGGGGGGGGGGGGGGGGGGGGGGGGGGGGGGGGGGGGGGGGGGGGGGGGGGGGGGGGGGGGGGGGGGGGGGGGGGGGGGGGGGGGGGGGGGGGGGGGGGGGGGGGGGGGGGGGGGGGGGGGGGGGGGGGGGGGGGGGGGGGGGGGGGGGGGGGGGGGGGGGGGGGGGGGGGGGGGGGGGGGGGGGGGGGGGGGGGGGGGGGGGGGGGGGGGGGGGGGGGGGGGGGGGGGGGGGGGGGGGGGGGGGGGGGGGGGGGGGGGGGGGGGGGGGGGGGGGGGGGGGGGGGGGGGGGGGGGGGGGGGGGGGGGGGGGGGGGGGGGGGGGGGGGGGGGGGGGGGGGGGGGGGGGGGGGGGGGGGGGGGGGGGGGGGGGGGGGGGGGGGGGGGGGGGGGGGGGGGGGGGGGGGGGGGGGGGGGGGGGGGGGGGGGGGGGGGGGGGGGGGGGGGGGGGGGGGGGGGGGGGGGGGGGGGGGGGGGGGGGGGGGGGGGGGGGGGGGGGGGGGGGGGGGGGGGGGGGGGGGGGGGGGGGGGGGAGGGGGGGGGGGGGGGGGGGGGGGGGGGGGGGGGGGGGGGGGGGGGGGGGGGGGGGGGGGGGGGGGGGGGGGGGGGGGGGGGGGGGGGGGGGGGGGGGGGGGGGGGGGGGGGGGGGGGGGGGGGGGGGGGGGGGGGAGGGGGGGGGGGGGGGGGGGGGGGGGGGGGGGGGGGGGGAGGGGGGGGGGGGGGGGGGGGGGGGGGGGGGGGGGGGGGGGGGGGGGGGGGGGGGGGGGGGGGGGGGGGGGGGGGGGGGGGGGGGGGGGGGGGGGGGGGGGGGGGGGGGGGGGGGGGGGGGGGGGGGGGGGGGGGGGGGGGGGGGGGGGGGGGGGGGGGGGGGGGGGGGGGGGGGGGGGGGGGGGGGGGGGGGGGGGGGGGGGGGGGGGGGGGGGGGGGGGGGGGGGGGGGGGGGGGGGGGGGGGGGGGGGGGGGGGGGGGGGGGGGGGGGGGGGGGGGGGGGGGGGGGGGGGGGGGGGGGGGGGGGGGGGGGGGGGGGGGGGGGGGGGGGGGGGGGGGGGGGGGGGGGGGGGGGGGGGGGGGGGGGGGGGGGGGGGGGGGGGGGGGGGGGGGGGGGGGGGGGGAGGGGGGGGGGGGGGGGGGGGGGGGGGGGAGGGGGGGGGGGGGGGGGGGGGGGGGGGGGGGGGGGGGGGGGGGGGGGGGGGGGGGGGGGGGGGGGGGGGGGGGGGGGGGGGGGGGGGGGGGGGGGGGGGGGGGGGGGGGGGGGGGGGGGGGGGGGGGGGGGGGGGGGGGGGGGGGGGGGGGGGGGGGGGGGGGGGGGGGGGGGGGGGGGGGGGGGGGGGGGGGGGGGGGGGGGGGGGGGGGGGGGGGGGGGGGGGGGGGGGGGGGGGGGGGGGGGGGGGGGGGGGGGGGGGGGGGGGGGGGGGGGGGGGGGGGGGGGGGGGGGGGGGGGGGGGGGGGGGGGGGGGGGGGGGGGGGGGGGGGGGGGGGGGGGGGGGGGGGGGGGGGGGGGGGGGGGGGGGGGGGGGGGGGGGGGGGGGGGGGGGGGGGGGGGGGGGGGGGGGGGGGGGGGGGGGGGGGGGGGGGGGGGGGGGGGGGGGGGGGGGGGGGGGGGGGGGGGGGGGGGGGGGGGGGGGGGGGGGGGGGGGGGGGGGGGGGGGGGGGGGGGGGGGGGGGGGGGGGGGGGGGGGGGGGGGGGGGGGGGGGGGGGGGGGGGGGGGGGGGGGGGGGGGGGGGGGGGGGGGGGGGGGGGGGGGGGGGGGGGGGGGGGGGGGGGGGGGGGGGGGGGGGGGGGGGGGGGGGGGGGGGGGGGGGGGGGGGGGGGGGGGGGGGGGGGGGGGGGGGGGGGGGGGGGGGGGGGGGGGGGGGGGGGGGGGGGGGGGGGGGGGGGGGGGGGGGGGGGGGGGGGGGGGGGGGGGTGGGGGGGGGGGGGGGGGGGGGGGGGGGGGGGGGGGGGGGGGGGGGGGGGGGGGGGGGGGGGGGGGGGGGGGGGGGGGGGGGGGGGGGGGGGGGGGGGGGGGGGGGGGGGGGGGGGGGGGGGGGGGGGGGGGGGGGGGGGGGGGGGGGGGGGGGGGGGGGGGGGGGGGGGGGGGGGGGGGGGGGGGGGGGGGGGGGGGGGGGGGGGGGGGGGGGGGGGGGGGGGGGGGGGGGGGGGGGGGGGGGGGGGGGGGGGGGGGGGGGGGGGGGGGGGGGGGGGGGGGGGGGGGGGGGGGGGGGGGGGGGGGGGGGGGGGGGGGGGGGGGGGGGGGGGGGGGGGGGGGGGGGGGGGGGGGGGGGGGGGGGGGGGGGGGGGGGGGGGGGGGGGGGGGGGGGGGGGGGGGGGGGGGGGGGGGGGGGGGGGGGGGGGGGGGGGGGGGGGGGGGGGGGGGGGGGGGGGGGGGGGGGGGGGGGGGGGGGGGGGGGGGGGGGGGGGGGGGGGGGGGGGGGGGGGGGGGGGGGGGGGGGGGGGGGGGGGGGGGGGGGGGGGGGGGGGGGGGGGGGGGGGGGGGGGGGGGGGGGGGGGGGGGGGGGGGGGGGGGGGGGGGGGGGGGGGGGGTGGGGGGGGGGGGGGGGGGGGGGGGGGGGGGGGGGGGGGGGGGGGGGGGGGGGGGGGGGGGGGGGGGGGGGGGGGGGGGGGGGGGGGGGGGGGGGGGGGGGGGGGGGGGGGGGGGGGGGGGGGGGGGGGGGGGGGGGGGGGGGGGGGGGGGGGTGGGGGGGGGGGGGGGGGGGGGGGGGGGGGGGGGGGGGGGGGGGGGGGGGGGGGGGGGGGGGGGGGGGGGGGGGGGGGGGGGGGGGGGGGGGGGGGGGGGGGGGGGGGGGGGGGGGGGGGGGGGGGGGGGGGGGGGGGGGGGGGGGGGGGGGGGGGGGGGGGGGGGGGGGGGGGGGGGGGGGGGGGGGGGGGGGGGGGGGGGGGGGGGGGGGGGGGGGGGGGGGGGGGGGGGGGGGGGGGGGGGGGGGGGGGGGGGGGGGGGGGGGGGGGGGGGGGGGGGGGGGGGGGGGGGGGGGGGGGGGGGGGGGGGGGGGGGGGGGGGGGGGGGGGGGGGGGGGGGGGGGGGGGGGGGGGGGGGGGGGGGGGGGGGGGGGGGGGGGGGGGGGGGGGGGGGGGGGGGGGGGGGGGGGGGGGGGGGGGGGGGGGGGGGGGGGGGGGGGGGGGGGGGGGGGGGGGGGGGGGGGGGGGGGGGGGGGGGGGGGGGGGGGGGGGGGGGGGGGGGGGGGGGGGGGGGGGGGGGGGGGGGGGGGGGGGGGGGTGGGGGGGGGGGGGGGGGGGGGGGGGGGGGGGGGGGGGGGGGGGGGGGGGGGGGGGGGGGGGGGGGGGGGGGGGGGGGGGGGGGGGGGGGGGGGGGGGGGGGGGGGGGGGGGGGGGGGGGTGGGGGGGGGGGGGGGGGGGGGGGGGGGGGGGGGGGGGGGGGGGGGGGGGGGGGGGGGGGGGGGGGGGGGGGGGGGGTGGGGGGGGGGGGGGGGGGGGGGGGGGGGGGGGGGGGGGGGGGGGGGGGGGGGGGGGGGGGGGGGGGGGGGGGGGGGGGGGGGGGGGGGGGGGGGGGGGGGGGGGGGGGGGGTGGGGGGGGGGGGGGGGGGGGGGGGGGGGGGGGGGGGGGGGGGGGGGGGGGGGGGGGGGGGGGGGGGGGGGGGGGGGGGGGGGGGGGGGGGGGGGGGGGGGGGGGGGGGGGGGGGGGGGGGGGGGGGGGGGGGGGGGGGGGGGGGGGGGGGGGGGGGGGGGGGGGGGGTGGGGGGGGGGGGGGGGGGGGGGGGGGGGGGGGGGGGGGGGGGGGGGGGGGGGGGGGGGGGGGGGGGGGGGGGGGGGGGGGGGGGGGGGGGGGGGGGGGGGGGGGGGGGGGGGGGGGGGGGGGGGGGGGGGGGGGGGGGGGGGGGGGGGGGGGGGGGGGGGGGGGGGGGGGGGGGGGGGGGGGGGGGGGGGGGGGGGGGGGGGGGGGGGGGGGGGGGGGGGGGGGGGGGGGGGGGGGGGGGGGGGGGGGGGGGGGGGGGGGGGGGGGGGGGGGGGGGGGGGGGGGGGGGGGGGGGGGGGGGGGGGGGGGGGGGGGGGGGGGGGGGGGGGGGGGGGGGGGGGGGGGGGGGGGGGGGGGGGGGGGGGGGGGGAGGGGGGGGGGGGGGGGGGGGGGGGGGGGGGGGGGGGGGGGGGGGGGGGGGGGGGGGGGGGGGGGGGGGGGGGGGGGGGGGGGGGGGGGGGGGGGGGGGGGGGGGGGGGGGGGGGGGGGGGGGGGGGGGGGGGGGGGGGGGGGGGGGGGGGGGGGGGGGGGGGGGGGGGGGGGGGGGGGGGGGGGGGGGGGGGGGGGGGGGGGGGGGGGGGGGGGGGGGGGGGGGGGGGGGGGGGGGGGGGGGGGGGGGGGGGGGGGGGGGGGGGGGGGGGGGGGGGGGGGGGGGGGGGGGGGGGGGGGGGGGGGGGGGGGGGGGGGGGGGGGGGGGGGGGGGGGGGGGGGGGGGGGGGGGGGGGGGGGGGGGGGGGGGGGGGGGGGGGGTGGGGGGGGGGGGGGGGGGGGGGGGGGGGGGGGGGGGGGGGGGGGGGGGGGGGGGGGGGGGGGGGGGGGGGGGGGGGGGGGGGGGGGGGGGGGGGGGGGGGGGGGGGGGGGGGGGGGGGGGGGGGGGGGGGGGGGGGGGGGGGGGGGGGGGGGGGGGGGGGGGGGGGGGGGGGGGGGGGGGGGGGGGGGGGGGGGGGGGGGGGGGGGGGGGGGAGGGGGGGGGGGGGGGGGGGGGGGGGGGGGGGGGGGGGGGGGGGGGGGGGGGGGGGGGGGGGGGGGGGGGGGGGGGGGGGGGGGGGGGGGGGGGGGGGGGGGGGGGGGGGGGGGGGGGGGGGGGGGGGGGGGGGGGGGGGGGGGGGGGGGTGGGGGGGGGGGGGGGGGGGGGGGGGGGGGGGGGGGGGGGGGGGGGGGGGGGGGGGGGGGGGGGGGGGGGGGGGGGGGGGGGGGGGGGGGGGGGGGGGGGGGGGTGGGGGGGGGGGGGGGGGGGGGGGGGGGGGGGGGGGGGGGGGGGGGGGGGGGGGGGGGGGGGGGGGGGGGGGGGGGGGGGGGGGGGGGGGGGGGGGGGGGGGGGGGTGGGGGGGGGGGGGGGGGGGGGGGGGGGTGGGGGGGGGGGGGGGGGGGGGGGGGGGGGGGGGGGGGGGGGGGGGGGGGGGGGGGGGGGGGGGGGGGGGGGGGGGGGGGGGGGGGGGGGGGGGGGGGGGGGGGGGGGGGGGGGGGGGGGGGGGGGGGGGGGGGGGGGGGGGGGGGGGTGGGGGGGGGGGGGGGGGGGGGGGGGGGGGGGGGGGGGGGGGGGGGGGGGGGGGGGGGGGGGGGGGGGGGGGGGGGGGGGGGGGGGGGGGGGGGGGGGGGGGGGGGGGGGGGGGGGGGGGGGGGGGGGGGGGGGGGGGGGGGGGGGGGGGGGGGGGGGGGGGGGGGGGGGGGGGGGGGGGGGGGGGGGGGGGGGGGGGGGGGGGGGGGGGGGGGGGGGGGGGGGGGGGGGGGGGGGGGGGGAGGGGGGGGGGGGGGGGGGGGGGGGGGGGGGGGGGGGGGGGGGGGGGGGGGGGGGGGGGGGGGGGGGGGGGGGGGGGGGGGGGGGGGGGGGGGGGGGGGGGGGGGGGGGGGGGGGGGGGGGGGGGGGGGGGGGGGGGGGGGGGGGGGGGGGGGGGGGGGGGGGGGGGGGGGGGGGGGGGGGGGGGGGGGGGGGGGGGGGGGGGGGGGGGGGGGGGGGGGGGGGGGGGGGGGGGGGGGGGGGGGGGGGGGGGGGGGGGGGGGGGGGGGGGGGGGGGGGGGGGGGGGGGGGGGGGGGGGGGGGGGGGGGGGGGGGGGGGGGGGGGGGGGGGGGGGGGGGGGGGGGGGGGGGGGGGGGGGGGGTGGGGGGGGGGGGGGGGGGGGGGGGGGGGGGGGGGGGGGGGGGGGGGGGGGGGGGGGGGGGGGGGGGGGTGGGGGGGGGGGGGGGGGGGGGGGGGGGGGGGGGGGGGGGTGGGGGGGGGGGGGGGGGGGGGGGGGGGGGGGGGGGGGGGGGGGGGGGGGGGGGGGGGGGGGGGGGGGGGGGGGGGGGGGGGGGGGGGGGGGGGGGGGGGGGGGGGGGGGGGGGGGGGGGGGGGGGGGGGGGGGGGGGGGGGGGGGGGGGGGGTGGGGGGGGGGGGGGGGGGGGGGGGGGGGGGGGGGGGGGGGGGGGGGGGGGGGGGGGGGGGGGGGGGGGGGGGGGGGGGGGGGGGGGGGGGGGGGGGGGGGGGGGGGGGGGGGGGGGGGGGGGGGGGGGGGGGGGGGGGGGGGGGGGGGGGGGGGGGGGGGGGGGGGGGGGGGGGGGGGGGGGGGGGGGGGGGGGGGGGGGGGGGGGGGGGGGGGGGGGGGGGGGGGGGGGGGGGGGGGGGGGGGGGGGGGGGTGGGGGGGGGGGGGGGGGGGGGGGGGGGGGGGGGGGGGGGTGGGGGGGGGGGGGGGGGGGGGGGGGGGGGGGGGGGGGGGGGGGGGGGGGGGGGGGGGGGGGGGGGGGGGGGGGGGGGGGGGGGGGGGGGGGGGGGGGGGGGGGGGGGGGGGGGGGGGGGGGGGGGGGGGGGGGGGGGGGGGGGGGGGGGGGGGGGGGGGGGGGGGGGGGGGGGGGGGGGGGGGGGGGGGGGGGGGGGGGGGGGGGGGGGGGGGGGGGGGGGGGGGGGGGGGGGGGGGGGGGGGGGGGGGGGGGGGGGGGGGGGGGGGGGGGGGGGGGGGGGGGGGGGGGGGGGGGGGGGGTGGGGGGGGGGGGGGGGGGGGGGGGGGGGGGGGGGGGGGGGGGGGGGGGGGGGGGGGGGGGGGGGGGGGGGGGGGGGGGGGGGGGGGGGGGGGGGGGGGGGGGGGAGGGGGGGGGGGGGGGGGGGGGGGGTGGGGGGGGGGGGGGGGGGGGGGGTGGGGGGGGGGGGGGGGGGGGGGGGGGGGGGGGGGGGGGGGGGGGTGGGGGGGGGGGGGGGGGGGGGGGGGGGGGGGGGGGGGGGGGGGGGGGGGGGGGGGGGGGGGGGGGGGGGGGGGGGGGGGGGGGGGGGGGGGGGGGGGGGGGGGGGGGGGGGGGGGGGGGGGGGGGGGGGGGGGGGGGGGGGGGGGGGGGGGGGGGGGGGGGGGGGGGGGGGGGGGGGGGGTGGGGGGGGGGGGGGGGGGGGGGGGGGGGGGGGGGGGGGGGGGGGGGGGGGGGGGGGGGGGGGGGGGGGGGGGGGGGGGGGGGGGGGGGGGGGGGGGGGGGGGGGGGTGGGGGGTGGGGGGGGGGGGGGGGGGGGGGGGGGGGGGGGGGGGGGGGGGGGGGGGGGGGGGGGGGGGGGGGGGGGGGGGGGGGGGGGGGGGGGGGGGGGGGGGGGGGGGGGGGGGGGGGGGGGGGGGGGGGGGGGGGGGGGGGGGGGGGGGGGGGGGGGGGGGGGGGGGGGGGGGGGGGGGGGGGGGGGGGGGGGGGGGGGGGGGGGGGGGGGGGGGGGGGGGGGGGGGGGGGGGGGGGGGGGGGGGGGGGGGGGGGGGGGGGGGGGGGGGGGGGGGGGGGGGGGGGGGGGGGGGGGGGGGGGGGGGGGGGGGGGGGGGGGGGGGGGGGGGGGGGGGGGGGGGGGGGGGGGGGGGGGGGGGGGGGGGGGGGGGGGGGGGGGGGGGGGGGGGGGGGGGGGGGGGGGGGGGGGGGGGGGGGGGGGGGGGGGGGGGGGGGGGGGGGGGGGGGGGGGGGGGGGGGGGGGGGGGGGGGGGGGGGGGGGGGGGGGGGGGGGGGGGGGGGGGGGGGGGGGGGGGGGGGGGGTGGGGGGGGGGGGGGGGGGGGGGGGGGGGGGGGGGGGGGGGGGGGGGGGGGGGGGGGGGGGGGGGGGGGGGGGGGGGGGGGGGGGGGGGGGGGGGGGGGGGGGGGGGGGGGGGGGGGGGGGGGGGGGGGTGGGGGGGGGGGGGGGGGGGGGGGGGGGGGGGGGGGGGGGGGGGGGGGGGGGGGGGGGGGGGGGGGGGGGGGGGGGGGGGGGGGGGGGGGGGGGGGGGGGGGGGGGGGGGGGGGGGGGGGGGGGGGGGGGGGGGGGGGGGGGGGGGGGGGGGGGGGGGGGGGGGGGGGGGGGGGGGGGGGGGGGGGGGGGGGGGGGGGGGGGGGGGGGGGGGGGGGGGGGGGGGGGGGGGGGGGGGGGGGGGGGGGGGGGTGGGGGGGGGGGGGAGGGGGGGGGGGGGGGGGGGGGGGGGGGGGGGGGGGGGGGGGGGGGGGGGGGGGGGGGGGGGGGGGGGGGGGGGGGGGGGGGGGGGGGGGGGGGGGGGGGGGGGGGGGGGGGAGGGGGGGGGGGGGGGGGGGGGGGGGGGGGGGGGGGGGGGGGGGGGGGGGGGGGGGGGGGGGGGGGGGGGGGGGGGGGGGGGGGGGGGGGGGGGGGGGGGGGGGGGGGGGGGGGGGGGGGGGGGGGGGGGGGGGGGGGGGGGGGGGGGGGGGGGGGGGGGGGGGTGGGGGGGGGGGGGGGGGGGGGGGGGGGGGGGGGGGGGGGGGGGGGGGGGGGGGGGGGGGGGGGGGGGGGGGGGGGGGGGGGGGGGGGGGGGGGGGGGGGGGGGGGGGGGGGGGGGGGGGGGGGGGGGGGGGGGGGGGGGGGGGGGGGGGGGGGGGGGGGGGGGGGGGGGGGGGGGGGGGGGGGGGGGGGGGGGGGGGGGGGGGGGGGGGGGGGGGGGGGGGTGGGGGGGGGGGGGGGGGGGGGGGGGGGGGGGGGGGGGGGGGGGGGGGGGGGGGGGGGGGGGGGGGGGGGGGGGGGGGAGGGGGGGGGGGGGGGGGGGGGGGGGGGGGGGGGGGGGGGGGGGGGGGGGGGGGGGGGGGGGGGGGGGGGGGGGGGGGGGGGGGGGGGGGGGGGGGGGGGGGGGGGGGGGGGGGGGGGTGGGGGGGGGGGGGGGGGGGGGGGGGGGGGGGGGGGGGGGGGGGGGGGGGGGGGTGGGGGGGGGGGGGGGGGGGGGGGGGGGGGGGGGGGGGGGGGGGGGGGGGGGGGGGGGGGGGGGGGGGGGGGGGGGGGGGGGGGGGGGGGGGGGGGGGGGGGGGGAGGGGGGGGGGGGGGGGGGGGGGGGGGGGGGGGGGGGGGGGGGGGGGTGGGGGGGGGGGGGGGGGGGGGGGGGGGGGGGGGGGGGGGGGGGGGGGGGGGGGGGGGGGGGGGGGGGGGGGGGGGGGGGGGGGGGGGGGGGGGGGGGGGGGGGGGGGGGGGGGGGGGGGGGGGGGGGGGGGGGGGGGGGGGGGGGGGTGGGGGGGGGGGGGGGGGGGGGGGGGGGGGGGGGGGGGGGGGGGGGGGGGGGGGGGGGGGGGGGGGGGGGGGGGGGGGGGGGGGGGGGGGGGGGGGGGGGGGGGGGGGGGGGGGGGGGGGGGGGGGGGGGGGGGGGGGGGGGGGGGGGGGGGGGGGGGGGGGGGGGGGGGGGGGGGGGGGGGGGTGGGGGGGGGGGGGGGGGGGGGGGGGGGGGGGGGGGGGGGGGGGGGGGGGGGGGTGGGGGGGGGGGGGGGGGGGGGGGGGGGGGGGGGGGGGGGGGGGGGGGGGGGGGGGGGGGGGGGGTGGGGGGGGGGGGGGGGGGGGGGGGGGGGGGGGGGGGGGGGGGGGGGGGGGGGGGGGGGGGGGGGGGGGGGGGGGGGGGGGGGGGGGGGGGGGGGAGGGGGGGGGGGGGGGGGGGGGGGGGGGGGAGGGGGGGGGGGGGGGGGGGGGGGGGGGGGGGGGGGGGGGGGGGGGGGGGGGGGGGGGGGGGGGGGGGGGGGGGGGGGGGGGGGGGGGGGGGGGGGGGGGGGGGGGGGTGGGGGGGGGGGGGGGGGGGGGGGGGGGGGGGGGGGGGGGGGGGGGGGGGGGGGGGGGGGGGGGGGGGGGGGGGGGGGGGGGGGGGGGGGGGGGGGGGGGGGGGGGGGGGGGGGGGGGGGGGGGGGGGGGGGGGGGGGGGGGGGGGGGGGGGGGGGGGGGGGGGGGGGGGGGGGGGGGGGGGGGGGGGGGGGGGGGGGGGGGGGGGGGGGGGGGGGGGGGGGGGGGGGGGGGGGGGGGGGGGGGGGGGGGGGGGGGGGGGGGGGGGGGGGGGGGGGGGGGGGGGGGGGGGGGGGGGGGGGGGGGGGGGGGAGGGGGGGGGGGGGGGGGGGGGGGGGGGGGGGGGGGGGGGGGGGGGGGGGGGGGGGGGGGGGGGGGGGGGGGGGGGGGGGGGGGGGGGGGGGGGGGGGGGGGGGGGGGGGGGGGGGGGGGGGGGGGGGGGGGGGGGGGGGGGGGGGGGGGGGGGGGGGGGGGGGGGGGGGGGGGGGGGGGGGGGGGGGGGGGGGGGGGGGGGGGGGGGGGGTGGGGGGGGGGGGGGGGGGGGGGGGGGGGGGGGGGGGGGGGGGGGGGGGGGGGGGGGGGGGGAGGGGGGGGGGGGGGGGGGGGGGGGGGGGGGGGGGGGGGGGGGGGGGGGGGGGGGGGGGGGGGGGGGGGGGGGGGGGGGGGGGGGGGGGGGGGGGGGGGGGGGGGGGGGGGGGGGGGGGGGGGGGGGGGGGGGGGGGGGGGGGGGGGGGGGGGGGGGGGGGGGGGGGGGGGGGGGGGGGGGGGGGGGGGGGGGGGGGGGGGGGGGGGGGGGGGGGGGGGGGGGGGGGGGGGGGGGGGGGGGGGGGGGGGGGGGGGGGGGGGGGGGGGGGGGGGGGGGGGGGGGGGGGGGGGGGGGGGGGGGGGGGGGGGGGGGGGGGGGGGGGGGGGGTGGGGGGGGGGGGGGGGGGGGGGGGGGGGGGGGGGGGGGAGGGGGGGGGGGGGGGGGGGGGGGGGGGGGGGGGGGGGGGGGGGGGGGGGGGGGGGGGGGGGGGGGGGGGGGGGGGGGGGGGGGGGGGGGGGGGGGGGGGGGGAGGGGGGGGGGGGGGGGGGGGGGGGGGGGGGGGGGGGGGGGGGGGGGGGGGGGGGGGGGGGGGGGGGGGGGGGGGGGGGGGGGGGGGGGGGGGGGGGGGGGGGGGGGGGGGGGGGGGGGGGGGGGGGGGGGGGGGGGGGGGGGGGGGGGGGGGGGGGGGGGGGGGGGGGGGGGGGGGGGGGGGGGGGGGGGGGGGGGGGGGGGGGGGGGGGGGGGGGGGGGGGGGGGGGGGGGGGGGGGGGGGGGGGGGGGGGGGGGGGGGGGGGGGGGGGGGGGGGGGGGGGGGGGGGGGGGGGGGGGGGGGGGGGGGGGGGGGGGGGGGGGGGGGGGGGGGGGGGGGGGGGGGGGGGGGGGGGGGGGGGGGGGGGGGGGGGGGGGGGGGGGGGGGGGGGGGGGGGGGGGGGGGGGGGGGGGGGGGGGGGGGGGGGGGGGGGGGGGGGGGGGGGGGGGGGGGGGGGGGGGGGGGGGGGGGGGGGGGGGGGGGGGGGGGGGGGGGGGGGGGGGGGGGGGGGGGGGGGGGGGGGGGGGGGGGGTGGGGGGGTGGGGGGGGGGGGGGGGGGGGGGGGGGGGGGGGGGGGGGGGGGGGGGGGGGGGGGGGGGGGGGGGGGGGGGGGGGGGGGGGGGGGGGGGGGGGGGGGGGGGGGGGGGGGGGGGGGGGGGGGGGGGGGGGGGGGGGGGGGGGGGGGGGGGGGGGGGGGGGGGGGGGGGGGGGGGGGGGGGGGGGGGGGGGGGGGGGGGGGGGGGGGGGGGGGGGGGGGGGGGGGGGGGGGGGGGGGGGGGGGGGGGGGGGGGGGGGGGGGGGGGGGGGGGGTGGGGGGGGGGGGGGGGGGGGGGGGGGGGGGGGGGGGGGGGGGGGGGGGGGGGGGGGGGGGGGGGGGGGGGGGGGGGGGGGGGGGGGGGGGGGGGGGGGGGGGGGGGGGGGGGGGGGGGGGGGGGGGGGGGGGGGGGGGGGGGGGGGGGGGGGGGGGGGGGGGGGGGGGGGGGGGGGGGGGGGGGGGGGGGGGGGGGGGGGGGGGGGGGGGGGGGGGGGGGGGGGGGGGGGGGGGGGGGGGGGGGGGGGGGGGGGGGGGGGGGGGGGGGGGGGGGGGGGGGGGGGGGGGGGGGGGGGGGGGGGGGGGGGGGGGGGGGGGGGGGGGGGGGGGGGGGGGGGGGGGGGGGGGGGGGGGGGGGGGGGGGGGGGGGGGGGGGGGGGGGGGGGGGGGGGGGGGGGGGGGGGGGGGGGGGGGGGGGGGGGGGGGGGGGGGGGGGGGGGGGGGGGGGGGGGGGGGGGGGGGGGGGGGGGGGGGGGGGGGGGGGGGGGGGGGGGGGGGGGGGGGGGGGGGGGGGGGGGGGGGGGGGGGGGGGGGGGGGGGGGGGGGGGGGGGGGGGGGGGGGGGGGGGGGGGGGGGGGGGGGGGGGGGGGGGGGGGGGGGGGGGGGGGGGGGGGGGGGGGGGGGGGGGGGGGGGGGGGGGGGGGGGGGGGGGGGGGGGGGGGGGGGGGTGGGGGGGGGGGGGGGGGGGGGGGGGGGGGGGGGGGGGGGGGGGGGGGGGGGGGGGGGGGGGGGGGGGGGGGGGGGGGGGGGGGGGGGGGGGGGGGGGGGGGGGGGGGGGGGGGGGGGGGGGGGGGGGGGGGGGGGGGGGGGGGGGGGGGGGGGGGGGGGGGGGGGGGGGGGGGGGGGGGGGGGGGGGGGGGGG
>JAWIZW010000123.1:10000-37500 GCA_034703905.1 Chenopodium berlandieri | reverse complement strand
GGGGGGGGGGGGGGGGGGGGGGGGGGGGGGGGGGGGGGGGGGGGGGGGGGGGGGGGGGGGGGGGGGGGGGGGGGGGGGGGGGGGGGGGGGGGGGGGGGGGGGGGGGGGGGGGGGGGGGGGGGGGGGGGGGGGGGGGGGGGGGGGGGGGGGGGGGGGGGGGGGGGGGGGGGGGGGGGGGGGGGGGGGGGGGGGGGGGGGGGGGGGGGGGGGGGGGGGGGGGGGGGGAGGGGGGGGGGGGGGGGGGGGGGGGGGGGGGGGGGGGGGGGGGGGGGGGGGGGGGGGGGGGGGGGGGGGGGGGGGGGGGGGGGGGGGGGGGGGGGGGGGGGGGGGGGGGGGGGGGGGGGGGGGGGGGGGGGGGGGGGGGGGGGGGGGGGGGGGGGGGGGGGGGGGGGGTGGGGGGGGGGGGGGGGGGGGGGGGGGGGGGGGGGGGGGGGGGGGGGGGGGGGGGGGGGGGGGGGGGGGGGGGGGGGGGGGGGTGGGGGGGGGGGGGGGGGGGGGGGGGGGGGGGGGGGGGGGGGGGGGGGGGGGGGGGGGGGGGGGGGGGGGGGGGGGGGGGGGGGGGGGGGGGGGGGGGGGGGGGGGGGGGGGGGGGGGGGGGGGGGGGGGGGGGGGGGGGGGGGGGGGGGGGGGGGGGGTGGGGGGGGGGGGGGGGGGGGGGGGGGGGGGGGGGGGGGGGGGGGGGGGGGGGGGGGGGGGGGGGGGGGGGGGGGGGGGGGGGGGGGGGGGGGGGGGGGGGAGGGGGGGGGGGGGGGGGGGGGGGGGGGGGGGGGGGGGGGGGGGGGGGGGGGGGGGGGGGGGGGGGGGGGGGGGGGGGGGGGGGGGGGGGGGGGGGGGGGGGGGGGGGGGGGGGGGGGGGGGGGGGGGGGGGGGGGGGGGGGGTGGGGGGGGGGGGGGGGGGGGGGGGGGGGGGGGGGGGGGGGGGGGGGGGGGGGGGGGGGGGGGGGGGGGGGGGGGGGGGGGGGGGTGGGGGGGGGGGGGGGGGGGGGGGGGGGGGGGGGGGGGGGGGGGGGGGGGGGGGGGGGGGGGGGGGGGGGGGGGGGGGGGGGGGGGGGGGGGGGGGGGGGGGGGGGGGGGGGGGGGGGGGGGGTGGGGGGGGGGGGGGGGGGGGGGGGGGGGGGGGGGGGGGGGGGGGGGGGGGGGGGGGGGGGGGGGGGGGGGGGGGGGGGGGGGGGGGGGGGGGGGGGGGGGGGGGGGGGGGGGGGGGGGGGGGGGGGGGGGGGGGGGGGGGGGGGGGGGGGGGGGGGGGGGGGGGGGGGGGGGGGGGGGGGGGGGGTGGGGGGGGGGGGGGGGGGGGGGGGGGGGGGGGGGGGGGGGGGGGGGGGGGGGGGGGGGGGGGGGGGGGGGGGGGGGGGGGGGGGGGGGGGGGGGGGGGGGGGGGGGGGGGGGGGGGGGGGGGGGGGGGGGGGGGGGGGGGGGGGGGGGGGGGGGGGGGGGGGGGGGGGGGGGGGGGGGGGGGGGGGGGGGGGGGGGGGGGGGGGGGGGGGGGGGGGGGGGGGGGGGGGGGGGGGGGGGGGGGGGGGGGGGGGGGGGGGGGGGGGGGGGGGGGGGGGGGGGGGGGGGGGGGGGGGGGGGGGGGGGGGGGGGGGGGGGGGGGGGGGGGGGGGGGGGGGGGGGGGGGGGGGGGGGGGGGGGGGGGGGGGGGGGGGGGGGGGGGGGGGGGGGGGGGGGGGGGGGGGGGGGGGGGGGGGGGGGGGGGGGGGGGGGGGGGGGGGGGGGGGGGGGGGGGGGGGGGGGGGGGGGGGGGGGGGGGGGGGGGGGGGGGGGGGGGGGGGGAGGGGGGGGGGGGGGGGGGGGGGGGGGGGGGGGGGGGGGGGGGGGGGGGGGGGGGGGGGGGGGGGGGGGGGGGGGGGGGGGGGGGGGGGGGGGGGGGGGGGGGGGGGGGGGGGGGGGGGGGGGGGGGGGGGGGGGGGGGGGGGGGGGGGGGGGGGGGGGGGGGGGGGGGGGGGAGGGGGGGGGGGGGGGGGGGGGGGGGGGGGGGGGGGGGGGGGGGGGGGGGGGGGGGGGGGGGGGGGGGGGGGGGGGGGGGGGGGGGGGGGGGGGGGGGGGGGGGGGGGGGGGGGGGGGGGGGGGGGGGGGGGGGGGGGGGGGGGGGGGGGGGGGGGGGGGGGGGGGGGGGGGGGGGGGGGGGGGGGGGGGGGGGGGGGGGGGGGGGGGGGGGGGGGGGGGGAGGGGGGGGGGGGGGGGGGGGGGGGGGGGGGGGGGGGGGGGGGGGGGGGGGGGGGGGGGGGGGGGGGGGGGGGGGGGGGGGGGGGGGGGGGGGGGGGGGGGGGGGGGGGGGGGGGGGGGGGGGGGGGGGGGGGGGGGGGGGGGGGGGGGGGGGGGGGGGGGGGGGGGGGGGGGGGGGGGGGGGGGGGGGGGGGGGGGGGGGGGGGGGGGGGGGGGGGGGGAGGGGGGGGGGGGGGGGGGGGGGGGGGGGGGGGGGGGGGGGGGGGGGGGGGGGTGGGGGGGGGGGGGGGGGGGGGGGGGGGGGGGGGGGGGGGGGGGGGGGGGGGGGGGGGGGGGGGGGGGGGGGGGGGGGGGGGGGGGGGGGGGGGGGGGGGGGGGGGGGGGGGGGGGGGGGGGGGGGGGGGGGGGGGGGGGGGGGGGGGGGGGGGGGGGGGGGGGGGGGGGGGGGGGGGGGGGGGGGGGGGGGGGGGGGGGGGGGTGGGGGGGGGGGGGGGGGGGGGGGGGGGGGGGGGGGGGGGGGGGGGGGGGGGGGGGGGGGGGGGGGGGGGGGGGGGGGAGGGGGGGGGGGGGGGGGGGGGGGGGGGGGGGGGGGGGGGGGGGGGGGGGGGGAGGGGGGGGGGGGGGGGGGGGGGGGGGGGGGTGGGGGGGGGGGGGGGGGGGGGGGGGGGGGGGGGGGGGGGGGGGGGGGGGGGGGGGGGGGGGGGGGGGGGGGGGGGGGGGGGGGGGGGGGGGGGGGGGGGGGGGGGGGGGGGGGGGGGGGGGGGGGGGGGGGGGGGGGGGGGGGGGGGGGGGGGGGGGGGGGGGGGGGGGGGGGGGGGGGGGGGGGGGGGGGGGGGGGGGGGGGGGGGGGGGGGGGGGGGGGGGGGGGGGGGGGGGGGGGGGGGGGGGGGGGGGGGGGGGGGGGGGGGGGGGGGGGGGGGGGGGGGGGGGGGGGGGGGGGGGGGGGGGGGGGGGGGGGGGGGGGGGGGGGGGGGGGGGGGGGGGGGGGGGGGGGGGGGGGGGGGGGGGGGGGGGGGGGGGGGGGGGGGGGGGGGGGGGGGGGGGGGGGGGGGGGGGGGGGGGGGGGGGGGGGGGGGGGGGGGGGGGGGGGGGGGGGGGGGGGGGGGGGGGGGGGGGGGGGGGGGGGGGGGGGGGGGGGGGGGGGGGGGGGGGGGGGGGGGGGGGGGGGGGGGGGGGGGGGGGGGGGGGGGGGGGGGGGGGGGGGGGGGGGGGGGGGGGGGGGGGGGGGGGGGGGGGGGGGGGGGGGGGGGGGGGGGGGGGGGGGGGGGGGGGGGGGGGGGGGGGGGGGGGGGGGGGGGGGGGGGGGGGGGGGGGGGGGGGGGGGGGGGGGGGGGGGGGGGGGGGGGGGGGGGGGGGGGGGGGGGGGGGGGGGGGGGGGGGGGGGGGGGGGGGGGGGGGGGGGGGGGGGGGGGGGGGGGGGGGGGGGGGGGAGGGGGGGGGGGGGGGGGGGGGGGGGGGGGGGGGGGGGGGGGGGGGGGGGGGGGGGGGGGGGGGGGGGGGGGGGGGGGGGGGGGGGGGGGGGGGGGGGGGGGGGGGGGGGGGGGGGGGGGGGGGGGGGGGGGGGGGGGGGGGGGGGGGGGGGGGGGGGGGGGGGGGGGGGGGGGGGGGGGGGGGGGGGGGGGGGGGGGGGGGGGGGGGGGGGGGGGGGGGGGGGGGGGGGGGGGGGGGGGGGGGGGGGGGGGGGGGGGGGGGGGGGGGGGGTGGGGGGGGGGGGGGGGGGTGGGGGGGGGGGGGGGGGGGGGGGGGGGGGGGGGGGGGGGGGGGGGGGGGGGGGGGGGGGGGGGGGGGGGGGGGGGGGGGGGGGGGGGGGGGGGGGGGGGGGGGGGGGGGGGGGGGGGGGGGGGGGGGGGGGGGGGGGGGGGGGGGGGGGGGGGGGGGGGGGGGGGGGGGGGGGGGGGGGGGGGGGGGGGGGGGGGGGGGGGGGGGGGGGGGGGGGGGGGGGGGGGGGGGGGGGGGGGGGGGGGGGGGGGGGGGGGGGGGGGGGGGGGGGGGGGGGGGGGGGGGGGGGGGGGGGGGGGGGGGGGGGGGGGGGGGGGGGGGGGGGGGGGGGGGGGGGGGGGGGGGGGGGGGGGGGGGGGGGGGGGGGGGGGGGGGGGGGGGGGGGGGGGGGGGGGGGGGGGGGGGGGGGGGGGGGGGGGGGGGGGGGGGGGGGGGGGGGGGGGGGGGGGGGGGGGGGGGGGGGGGGGGGGGGGGGGGGGGGGGGGGGGGGGGGGGGGGGGGGGGGGGGGGGGGGGGGGGGGGGGGGGGGGGGGGGGGGGGGGGGGGGGGGGGGGGGGGGGGGGGGGGGGGGGGGGGGGGGGGGGGGGGGGGGGGGGGGGGGGGGGGGGGGGGGGGGGGGGGGGGGGGGGTGGGGGGGGGGGGGGGGGGGGGGGGGGGGGGGGGGGGGGGGAGGGGGGGGGGGGGTGGGGGGGGGGGGGGGGGGGGGGGGGGGGGGGGGGGGGGGGGGGGGGGGGGGGGGGGGGGGGGGGGGGGTGGGGGGGGGGGGGGGGGGGGGGGGGGGGGGGGGGGGGGGGGGGGGGGGGGGGGGGGGGGGGGGGGGGGGGGGGGGGGGGGGGGGGGGGGGTGGGGGGGGGGGGGGGGGGGGGGGGGGGGGGGGGGGGGGGGGGGGGGGGGGGGGGGGGGGGGGGGGGGGGGGGGGGGGGGGGGGGGGGGGGGGGGGGGGGGGGGGGGGGGGGGGGGGGGGGGGGGGGGGGGGGGGGGGGGGGGGGGGGGGGGGGGGGGGGGGGGGGGGGGGGGGGGGGGGGGGGGGGGGGGGGGGGGGGGGGGGGGGGGGGGGGGGGGGGGGGGGGGGGGGGGGGGGGGGGGGGGGGGGGGGGGGAGGGGGGGGGGGGGGGGGGGGGGGGGGGGGGGGGGGGGGGGGGGGGGGGGGGGGGGGGGGGGGGGGGGGGGGGGGGGGGGGGGGGGGGGGGGGGGGGTGGGGGGGGGGGGGGGGGGGGGGGGGGGGGGGGGGGGGGGGGGGGGGGTGGGGGGGGGGGGGGGGGGGGGGGGGGGGGGGGGGGGGGGGGGGGGGGGGGGGGGGGGGGGGGGGGGGGGGGGGGGGGGGGGGGGGGGGGGGGGGGGGGGGGGGGGGGGGGGGGGGGGGGGGGGGGGGGGGGGGGGGGGGGGGGGGGGGGGGGGGGGGGAGGGGGGGGGGGGGGGGGGGGGGGGGGGGGGGGGGGGGGGGGGGGGGGGGGGGGGGGGGGGGGGGGGGGGGGGGGGGGGGGGGGGGGGGGGGGGGGGGGGGGGGGGGGGGGGGGGGGGGGGGGGGGGGGGGGGGGGTGGGGGGGGGGGGGGGGGGGGGGGGGGGGGGGGGGGGGGGGGGGGGGGGGGGGGGGGGGGGGGGGGGGGGGGGGGGGGGGGGGGGGGGGGGGGGGGGGGGGGGGGGGGGGGGGGGGGGGGGGGGGGGGGGGGGGGGGGGGGGGGGGGGGGGGGGGGGGGGGGTGGGGGGGGGGGGGGGGGGGGGGGGGGGGGGGGGGGGGGGGGGGGGGGGGGGGGGGGGGGGGGGGGGGGGGGGGGGGGGGGGGGGGGGGGGGGGGGGGGGGGGGGGGGGGGGGGGGGTGGGGGGGGGGGGGGGGGGGGGGGGGGGGGGGGGGGGGGGGGGGGGGGGGGGGGGGGGGGGGGGGGGGGGGGGGGGGGGGGGGGGGGGGGGGGGGGGGGGGGGGGGGGGGGGGGGGGGGGGGGGGGGGGGGGGGGGGGGGGGGGGGGGGGGGGGGGGGGGGGGGGGGGGGGGGGGGGGGGGGGGGGGGGGGGGGGGGGGGGGGGGGGGGGGGGGGGGGGGGGGGGGGGGGGGGGGGGGGGGGGGGGGGGGGGGGGGGGGGGGGGGGGGGGGGGGGGGGGGGGGGGGGGGGGGGGGGGGGGGGGGGGGGGGGGGGGGGGGGGGGGGGGGGGGGGGGGGGGGGGGGGGGGGGGGGGGGGGGGGGGGGGGGGGGGGGGGTGGGGGGGGGGGGGGGGGGGGGGGGGGGGGGGGGGGGGGGGGGGGGGGGGGGGGGGGGGGGGGGGGGGGGGGGGGGGGGGGGGGGGGGGGGGGGGGGGGGGGGGGGGGGGGGGGGGGGGGGGGGGGGGGGGGGGGGGGGGGGGGGGGGGGGGGGGGGGGGGGGGGGGGGGGGGGGGGGGGGGGGGGGGGGGGGGGGGGGGGGGGGGGGGGGGGGGGGGGGGGGGGGGAGGGGGGGGGGGGGGGGGGGGGGGGGGGGGGGGGGGGGGGGGGGGGGGGGGGGGGGGGGGGGGGGGGGGGGGGGGGGGGGGGGGGGGGGGGGGGGGGGGGGGGGGGGGGGGGGGGGGGGGGGGGGGGGGGGGGGGGGGGGGGGGGGGGTGGGGGGGGGGGGGGGGGGGGGGGGGGGGGGGGGGGGGGGGGGGGGGGGGGGGGGGGGGGGGGGGGGGGGGGGGGGGGGGGGGGGGGGGGGGGGGGGGGGGGGGGGGGGGGGGGGGGGGGGGGGGGGGGGGGGGGGGGGGGGGGGGGGGGGGGGGGGGGGGGGGGGGGGGGGGGGGGGGGGGGGGGGGGGGGGGGGTGGGGGGGGGGGGGGGGGGGGGGGGGGGGGGGGGGGGGGGGGGGGGGGGGGGGGGGGGGGGGGGGGGGGGGGGGGGGGGGGGGGGTGGGGGGGGGGGGGGGGGGGGGGGGGGGGGGGGGGGGGGGGGGGGGGGGGGGGGGGGGGGGGGGGGGGGGGGGGGGGGGGGGGGGGGGGGGGGGGGGGGGGGGGGGGGGGGGGGGGGGGGGGGGGGGGGGGGGGGGGGGGGGGGGGGGGGGGGGGGGGGGGGGGGGGGGGGGGGGGGGGGGGGGGGGGGGGGGGGGGGGGGGGGGGGGGGGGGGGGGGGGGGGGGGGGGGGGGGGGGGGGGGGGGGGGGGGGGGGGGGGGGGGGGGGGGGGGGGGGGGGGGGGGGGGGGGGGGGGGGGGGGGGGGGGGGGGGGGGGGGGGGGGGGGGGGGGGGGGGGGGGGGGGGGGGGGGGGGGGGGGGGGGGGGGGGGGGGGGGGGGGGGGGGGGGGGGGGGGGGGGGGGGGGGGGGGGGGGGGGGGGGGGGGGGGGGGGGGGGGGGGGGGGGGGGGGGGGGGGGGGGGGGGGGGGGGGGGGGGGGGGGGGGGGGGGGGGGGGGGGGGGGGGGGGGGGGGGGGGGGGGGGGGGGGGGGGGGGGGGGGGGGGGGGGGGGGGGGGGGGGGGGGGGGGGGGGGGGGGGGGGGGGGGGGGGGGGGGGGGGGGGGGGGGGGGGGGGGGGGGGGGGGGGGGGGGGGGGGGGGGGGGGGGGGGGGGGGGGGGGGGGGGGGGGGGGGGGGGGGGGGGGGGGGGGGGGGGGGGGGGGGGGGGGGGGGGGGGGGGGGGGGGGGGGGGGGGGGGGGGGGGGGGGGGGGGGGGGGGGGGGGGGGGGGGGGGGGGGGGGGGGGGGGGGGGGGGGGGGGGGGGGGGGGGGCGGGGGGGGGGGGGGGGGGGGGGGGGGGGGGGGGGGGGGGGGGGGGGGGGGGGGGGGGGGGGGGGGGGGGGGGGGGGGGGGGGGGGGGGGGGGGGGGGGGGGGGGGGGGGGGGGGGGGGGGGGGGGGGGGGGGGGGGGGGGGGGGGGGGGGGGGGGGGGGGGGGGGGGGGGGGGGGGGGGGGGGGGGGGGGGGGGGGGGGGGGGGGGGGGGGGGGGGGGGGGGGGGGGGGGGGGGGGGGGGGGGGGGGGGGGGGGGGGGGGGGGGGGGGGGGGGGGGGGGGGGGGGGGGGGGGGGGGGGGGGGGGGGGGGGGGGGGGGGGGGGGGGGGGGGGGGGGGGGGGGGGGGGGGGGGGGGGGGGGGGGGGGGGGGGGGGGGGGGGGGGGGGGGGGGGGGGGGGGGGGGGGGGGGGGGGGGGGGGGGGGGGGGGGGGGGGGGGGGGGGGGGGGGGGGTGGGGGGGGGGGGGGGGGGGGGGGGGGGGGGGGGGGGGGGGGGGGGGGGGGGGGGGGGGGGGGGGGGGGGGGGGGGGGGGGGGGGGGGGGGGGGGGGGGGGGGGGGGGGGGGGGGGGGGGGGGGGGGGGGGGGGGGGGGGGGGGGGGGGGGGGGGGGGGGGGGGGGGGGGGGGGGGGGGGGGGGGGGGGGGGGGGGGGGGGGGGGGGGGGGGGGGGGGGGGGGGGGGGGGGGGGGGGGGGGGGGGGGGGGGGGGGGGGGGGGGGGGGGGGGGGGGGGGGGGGGGGGGGGGGGGGGGGGGGGGGGGGGGGGGGGGGGGGGGGGGGGGGGGGGGGGGGGGGGGGGGGGGGGGGGGGGGGGGGGGGGGGGGGGGGGGGGGGGGGGGGGGGGGGGGGGGGGGGGGGGGGGGGGGGGGGGGGGGGGGGGGGGGGGGGGGGGGGGGGGGGGGGGGGGGGGGGGGGGGGGGGGGGGGGGGGGGGGGGGGGGGGGGGGGGGGGGGTGGGGGGGGGGGGGGGGGGGGGGGGGGGGGGGGGGGGGGGGGGGGGGGGGGGGGGGGGGGGGGGGGGGGGGGGGGGGGGGGGGGGGGGGGGGGGGGGGGGGGGGGGGGGGGGGGGGGGGGGGGGGGGGGGGGGGGGGGGGGGGGGGGGGGGGGGGGGGGGGGGGGGGGGGGGGGGGGGGGGGGGGGGGGGGGGGGGGGGGGGGAGGGGGGGGGGGGGGGGGGGGGGGGGGGGGGGGGGGGGGGGGGGGGGGGGGGGGGGGGGGGGGGGGGGGGGGGGGGGGGGGTGGGGGGGGGGGGGGGGGGGGGGGGGGGGGGGGGGGGGGGGGGGGGGGGGGGGGGGGGGGGGGGGGGGGGGGGGGGGGGGGGGGGGGGGGGGGGGGGGGGGGGGGGGGGGGGGGGGGGGGGGGGGGGGGGGGGGGGGGGGGGGGGGGGGGGGGGGGGGGGGGGGGGGGGGGGGGGGGGGGGGGGGGGGGGGGGGGGGGGGGGGGGGGGGGGGGGGGGGGGGGGGGGGGGGGGGGGGGGGGGGGGGGGGGGGGGGGGGGGGGGGGGGGGGGGGGGGGGGGGGGGGGGGGGGGGGGGGGGGGGGGGGGGGGGGGGGGGGGGGGGGGGGGGGGGGGGGGGGGGGGGGGGGGGGGGGGGGGGGGGGGGGGGAGGGGGGGGGGGGGGGGGGGGGGGGGGGGGGGGGGGGGGGGGGGGGGGGGGGGGGGGGGGGGGGGGGGGGGGGGGGGGGGGGGGGGGGGGGGGGGGGGGGGGGGGGGGGGGGGGGGGGGGGGGGGGGGGGGGGGGGGGGGGGGGGGGGGGGGGGGGGGGGGGGGGGGGGGGGGGGGGGGGGGGGGGGGGGGGGGGGGGGGGGGGGGGGGGGGGGGGGGGGGGGTGGGGGGGGGGGGGGGGGGGGGGGGGGGGGGGGGGGGGGGGGGGGGGGGGGGGGGGGGGGGGGGGGGGGGGGGGGGGGGGGGGGGGGGGGGGGGGGGGGGGGGGGGGGGGGGGGGGGGGGGGGGGGGGGGGGGGGGGGGGGGGGGGGGGGGGGGGGGGGGGGGGGGGGGGGGGGGGGGGGGGGGGGGGGGGGGGGGGGGGGGGGGGGGGGGGGGGGGGGGGGGGGGGGGGGGGGGGGGGGGGGGGGGGGGGGGGGGGGGGGGGGGGGGGGGGGGGGGGGGGGGGGGGGGGGGGTGGGGGGGGGGGGGGGGGGGGGGGGGGGGGGGGGGGGGGGGGGGGGGGGGGGGGGGGGGGGGGGGGGGGGGGGGGGGGGGGGGGGGGGGGGGGGGGGGGGGGGGGGGGGGGGGGGGGGGGGGGGGGGGGGTGGGGGGGGGGGGGGGGGGGGGGGGGGGGGGGGGGGGGGGGGGGGGGGGGGGGGGGGGGGGGGGGGGGGGGGGGGGGGGGGGGGGGGGGGGGGGGGGGGGGGGGGGGGGGGGGGGGGGGGGGGGGGGGGGGGGGGGGTGGGGGGGGGGGGGGGGGGGGGGGGGGGGGGGGGGGGGGGGGGGGGGGGGGGGGGGGGGGGGGGGGGGGGGGGGGGGGGGGGGGGGGGGGGGGGGGGGGGGGGGGGGGGGGGGGGGGGGGGGGGGGGGGGGGGGGGGGGGGGGGGGGGGGGGGGGGGGGGGGGGGGGGGGGGGGGGGGGGGGGGGGGGGGGGGGGGGGGGGGGGGGGGGGGGGGGGGGGGGGGGGGGGGGGGGGGGGGGGGGGGGGGGGGGGGGGGGGGGGGGGGGGGGGGGGGGGGGGGGGGGGGGGGGGGGGGGGGGGGGGGGGGGGGGGGGGGGGGGGGGGGGGGGGGGGGGGGGGGGGGGGGGGGGGGGGGGGGGGGGGGGGGGGGGGGGGGGGGGGGGGGGGGGGGGGGGGGGGGGGGGGGGGGGGGGGGGGGGGGGGGGGGGGGGGGGGGGGGGGGGGGGGGGGGGGGGGGGGGGAGGGGGGGGGGGGGGGGGGGGGGGGGGGGGGGGGGGGGGGGGGGGGGGGGGGGGGGGGGGGGGGGGGGGGGGGGGGGGGGGGGGGGGGGGGGGGGGGGGGGGGGGGGGGGGGGGGGGGGGGGGGGGGGGGGGGGGGGGGGGGGGGGGGGGGGGGGGGGGGGGGGGGGGGGGGGGGGGGGGGGGGGGGGGGGGGGGGGGGGGGGGGGGGGGGGGGGGGGGGGGGGGGGGGGGGGGGGGGGGGGGGGGGGGGGGGGGGGGGGGGGGGGGGGGGGGGGGGGGGGGGGGGGGGGGGGGGGGGGGGGGGGGGGGGGGGGGGGGGGGGGGGGGGGGGGGGGGGGGGGGGGGGGGGGGGGGGGGGGGGGGGGGGGGGGGGGGGGGGGGGGGGGGGGGGGGGGGGGGGGGGGGGGGGGGGGGGGGGGGGGGGGGGGGGGGGGGGGGGGGGGGGGGGGGGGGGGGGGGGGGGGGGGGGGGGGGGGGGGGGGGGGGGGGGGGGGGGGGGGGGGGGGGGGGGGGGGGGGGGGGGGGGGGGGGGGGGGGGGGGGGGGGGGGGGGGGGGGGGGGGGGGGGGGGGGGGGGGGGGGGGGGGGGGGGGGGGGGGGGGGGGGGGGGGGGGGGGGGGGGGGGGGGGGGGGGGGGGGGGGGGGGGGGGGGGGGGGGGGGGGGGGGGGGGGGGGGGGGGGGGGGGGGGGGGGGGGGGGGGGGGGGGGGGGGGGGGGGGGGGGGGGGGGGGGGGGGGGGGGGGGGGGGGGGGGGGGGGGGGGGGGGGGGGGGGGGGGGGGGGGGGGGGGGGGGGGGGGGGGGGGGGGGGGGGGGGGGGGGGGGGGGGGGGGGGGGGGGGGGGGGGGGGGGGGGGGGGGGGGGGGGGGGGGGGGGGGGGGGGGGGGGGGGGGGGGGGGGGGGGGGGGGGGGGGGGGGGGGGGGGGGGGGGGGGGGGGGGGGGGGGGGGGGGGGGGGGGGGGGGGGGGGGGGGGGGGGGGGGGGGGGGGGGGGGGGGGGGGGGGGGGGGGGGGGGGGGGGGGGGGGGGGGGGGGGGGGGGGGGGGGGGGGGGGGGGGGGGGGGGGGGGGGGGGGGGGGGGGGGGGGGGGGGGGGGGGGGGGGGGGGGGGGGGGGGGGGGGGGGGGGGGGGGGGGGGGGGGGGGGGGGGGGGGGGGGGGGGGGGGGGGGGGGGGGGGGGGGGGGGGGGGGGGGGGGTGGGGGGGGGGGGGGGGGGGGGGGGGGGGGGGGGGGGGGGGGGGGGGGGGGGGGGGGGGGGGGGGGGGGGGGGGGGGGGGGGGGGGGGGGGGGGGGGGGGGGGGGGGGGGGGGGGGGGGGGGGGGGGGGGGGGGGGGGGGGGGGGGGGGGGGGGGGGGGGGGGGGGGGGGGGGGGGGGGGGGGGGGGGGGGGGGGGGGGGGGGGGGGGGGGGGGGGGGGGGGGGGGGGGGGGGGGGGGGGGGGGGGGGGGGGGGGGGGGGGGGGGGGGGGGGGGGGGGGGGGGGGGGGGGGGGGGGGGGGGGGGGGGGGGGGGGGGGGGGGGGGGGGGGGGGGGGGGGGGGGGGGGGGGGGGGGGGGGGGGGGGGGGGGGGGGGGGGGGGGGGGGGGGGGGGGGGGGGGGGGGGGGGGGGGGGGGGGGGGGGGGGGGGGGGGGGGGGGGGGGGGGGGGGGGGGGGGGGGGGGGGGGGGGGGGGGGGGGGGGGGGGGGGGGGGGGGGGGGGGGGGGGGGGGGGGGGGGGGGGGGGGGGGGGGGGGGGGGGGGGGGGGGGGGGGGGGGGGGGGGGGGGGGGGGGGGGGGGGGGGGGGGGGGGGGGGGGGGGGGGGGGGGGGGGGGGGGGGGGGGGGGGGGGGGGGGGGGGGGGGGGGGGGGGGGGGGGGGGGGGGGGGGGGGGGGGGGGGGGGGGGGGGGGGGGGGGGGGGGGGGGGGGGGGGGGGGGGGGGGGGGGGGGGGGGGGGGGGGGGGGGGGGGGGGGGGGGGGGGGGGGGGGGGGGGGGGGGGGGGGGGGGGGGGGGGGGGGGGGGGGGGGGGGGGGGGGGGGGGGGGGGGGGGGGGGGGGGGGGGGGGGGGGGGGGGGGGGGGGGGGGGGGGGGGGGGGGGGGGGGGGGGGGGGGGGGGTGGGGTGGGGGGGGGGGGGGGGGGGGGGGGGGGGGGGGGGGGGGGGGGGGGGGGGGGGGGGGGGGGGGGGGGGGGGGGGGGGGGGGGGGGGGGGGGGGGGGGGGGAGGGGGGGGGGGGGGGGGGGGGGGGGGGGGGGGGGGGGGGGGGGGGGGGGGGGGGGGGGGGGGGGGGGGGGGGGGGGGGGGGGGGGGGGGGGGGGGGGGGGGGGGGGGGGGGGGGGGGGGGGGGGGGGGGGGGGGGGGGGGGGGGGGGGGGGGGGGGGGGGGGGGGGGGGGGGGGGGGGGGGGGGGGGGGGGGGGGGGGGGGGGGGGGGGGGGGGGGGGGGGGGGGGGGGGGGGGGGGGGGGGGGGGGGGGGGGGGGGGGGGGGGGGGGGGGGGGGGGGGGGGGGGGGGGGGGGGGGGGGGGGGGGGGGGGGGGGGGGGGGGGGGGGGGGGGGGGGGGGGGGGGGGGGGGGGGGGGGGGGGGGGGGGGGGGGGGGGGGGGGGGGGGGGGGGGGGGGGGGGGGGGGGGGGGGGGGGGGGGGGGGGGGGGGGGGGGGGGGGGGGGGGGGGGGGGGGGGGGGGGGGGGGGGGGGGGGGGGGGTGGGGGGGGGGGGGGGGGGGGGGGGGGGGGGGGGGGGGGGGGGGGGGGGGGGGGGGGGGGGGGGGGGGGGGGGGGGGGGGGGGGGGGGGGGGGGGGGGGGGGGGGGGGGGGGGGGGGGGGGGGGGGGGGGGGGGGGGGGGGGGGGGGGGGGGGGGGGGGGGGGGGGGGGGGGGGGGGGGGGGGGGGGGGGGGGGGGGGGGGGGGGGGGGGGGGGGGGGGGGGGGGGGGGGGGGGGGGGGGGGGGGGGGGGGGGGGGGGGGGGGGGGGGGGGGGGGGGGGGGGGGGGGGGGGGGGGGGGGGGGGGGGGGGGGGGGGGGGGGGGGGGGGGGGGGGGGGGGGGGGGGGGGGGGGGGGGGGGGGGGGGGGGGGGGGGGGGGGGGGGAGGGGGGGGGGGGGGGGGGGGGGGGGGGGGGGGGGGGGGGGGGGGGGGGGGGGGGGGGGGGGGGGGGGGGGGGGGGGGGGGGGGGGGGGGGGGGGGGGGGGGGGGGGGGGGGGGGGGGGGGGGGGGGGGGGGGGGGGGGGGGGGGGGGGGGGGGGGGGGGGGGGGGAGGGGGGGGGGGGGGGGGGGGGGGGGGGGGGGGGGGGGGGGGGGGGGGGGGGGGGGGGGGGGGGGGGGGGGGGGGGGGGGGGGGGGGGGGGGGGGGGGGGGGGGGGGGGGGGGGGGGGGGGGGAGGGGGGGGGGGGGGGGGGGGGGGGGGGGGGGGGGGGGGGGGGGGGGGGGGGGGGGGGGGGGGGGTGGGGGGGGGGGGGGGGGGGGGGGGGGGGGGGGGGGGGGGGGGGGGGGGGGGGGGGGGGGGGGGGGGGGGGGGGGGGGGGGGGGGGGGGGGGGGGGGGGGGGGGGGGGGGGGGGGGGGGGGGGGGGGGGGGGGGGGGGGGGGGGGGGGGGGGGGGGGGGGGGGGGGGGGGGGGGGGGGGGGGGGGGGGGGGGGGGGGGGGGGGGGGGGGGGGGGGGGGGTGGGGGGGGGGGGGGGGGGGGGGGGGGGGGGGGGGGGGGGGGGGGGGGGGGGGGGGGGGGGGGGGGGGGGGGGGGGGGGGGGGGGGGGGGGGGGGGGGGGGGGGGGGGGGGGGGGGGGGGGGGGGGGGGGGGGGGGGGGGGGGGGGGGGGGGGGGGGGGGGGGGGGGGGGGGGGGGGGGGGGGGGGGGGGGGGGGGGGGGGGGGGGGGGGGGGGGGGGGGGGGGGGGGGGGGGGGGGGGGGGGGGGGGGGGGGGGGGGGGGGGGGGGGGGGGGGGTGGGGGGGGGGGGGGGGGGGGGGGGGGGGGGGGGGGGGGGGGGGGGGGGGGGGGGGGGGGGGGGGGGGGGGGGGGGGGGGGGGGGGGGGGGGGGGGGGGGGGGGGGGGGGGGGGGGGGGGGGGGGGGGGGGGGGGGGGGGGGGGGGGGGGGGGGGGGGGGGGGGGGGGGGGGGGGGGGGGGGGGGGGGGGGGGGGGGGGGGGGGGGGGGGGGGGGGGGGGGGGGGGGGGGGGGGGGGGGGGGGGGGGGGGGGGGGGGGGGGGGGGGGGGGGGGGGGGGGGGGGGGGGGGGGGGGGGGGGGGGGGGGGGGGGGGGGGGGGGGGGGGGGGGGGGGGGGGGGGGGGGGGGGGGGGGGGGGGGGGGGGGGGGGGGGGGGGGGGGGGGGGGGGGGGGGGGGGGGGGGGGGGGGGGGGGGGGGGGGGGGGGGGGGGGGGGGGGGGGGGGGGGGGGGGGGGGGGGGGGGGGGGGGGGGGGGGGGGGGGGGGGGGGGGGGGGGGGGGGGGGGGGGGGGGGGGGGGGGGGGGGGGGGGGGGGGGGGGGGGGGGGGGGGGGGGGGGGGGGGGGGGGGGGGGGGGGGGGGGGGGGGGGGGGGGGGGGGGGGGGGGGGGGGGGGGGGGGGGGGGGGGGGGGGGGGGGGGGGGGGGGGGGGGGGGGGGGGGGGGGGGGGGGGGGGGGGGGGGGGGGGGGGGGGGGGGGGGGGGGGGGGGGGGGTGGGGGGGGGGGGGGGGGGGGGGGGGGGGGGGGGGGGGGGGGGGGGGGGGGGGGGGGGGGGGGGGGGGGGGGGGGGGGGGGGGGGGGGGGGGGGGGGGGGGGGGGGGGGGGGGGGGGGGGGGGGGGGGGGGGGGGGGGGGGGGGGGGGGGGGGGGGGGGGGGGGGGGGGGGGGGGGGGGGGGGGGGGGGGGGGGGGGGGGGGGGGGGGGGGGGGGGGGGGGGGGGGGGGGGGGGGGGGGGGGGGGGGGGGGGGGGGGGGGGGGGGGGGGGGGGGGGGGGGGGGGGGGGGGGGGGGGGGGGGGGGGGGGGGGGGGGGGGGGGGGGGGGGGGGGGGGGGGGGGGGGGGGGGGGGGGGGGGGGGGGGGGGGGGGGGGGGGGGGGGGGGGGGGGGGGGGGGGGGGGGGGGGGGGGGGGGGGGGGGGGGGGGGGGGGGGGGGGGGGGGGGGGGGGGGGGGGGGGGGGGGGGGGGGGGGGGGGGGGGGGGGGGGGGGGGGGGGGGGGGGGGGGGGGGGGGGGGGGGGGGGGGTGGGGGGGGGGGGGGGGGGGGGGGGGGGGGGGGGGGGGGGGGGGGGGGGGGGGGGGGGGGGGGGGGGGGGGGGGGGGGGGGGGGGGGGGGGGGGGGGGGGGGGGGGGGGGGGGGGGGGGGGGGGGGGGGGGGGGGGGGGGGGGGGGGGGGGGGGGGGGGGGGGGGGGGGGGGGGGGGGGGGGGGGGGGGGGGGGGGGGGGGGGGGGGGGGGGGGGGGGGGGGGGGGGGGGGGGGGGGGGGGGGGGGGGGGGGGGGGGGGGGGGGGGGGGGGGGGGGGGGGGGGGGGGGGGGGGGGGGGGGGGGGGGGGGGGGGGGGGGGGGGGGGGGGGGGGGGGGGGGGGGGGGGGGGGGGGGGGGGGGGGGGGGGGGGGGGGGGGGGGGGGGGGGGGGGGGGGGGGGGGGGGGGGGGGGGGGGGCGGGGGGGGGGGGGGGGGGGGGGGGGGGGGGGGGGGGGGGGGGGGGGGGGGGGGGGGGGGGGGGGGGGGGGGGGGGGGGGGGGGGGGGGGGGGGGGGGGGGGGGGGGGGGGGGGGGGGGGGGGGGGGGGGGGGGGGGGGGGGTGGGGGGGGGGGGGGGGGGGGGGGGGGGGGGGGGGGGGGGGGGGGGGGGGGGGGGGGGGGGGGGGGGGGGGGGGGGGGGGGGGGGGGGGGGGGGGGGGGGGGGGGGGGGGGGGGGGGGGGGGGGGGGGGGGTGGGGGGGGGGGGGGGGGGGGGGGGGGGGGGGGGGGGGGGGGGGGGGGGGGGGGGGGGGGGGGGGGGGGGGGGGGGGGGGGGGGGGGGGGGGGGGGGGGGGGGGGGGGGGGGGGGGGGGGGGGGGGGGGGGGGGGGGGGGGGGGAGGGGGGGGGGGGGGGGGGGGGGGGGGGGGGGGGGGGGGGGGGGGGGGGGGGGGGGGGGGGGGGGGGGGGGGGGGGGGGGGGGGGGGGGGGGGGGGGGGGGGGGGGGGGGGGGGGGGGGGGGGGGGGGGGGTGGGGGGGGGGGGGGGGGGGGGGGGGGGGGGGGGGGGGGGGGGGGGGGGGGGGGGGGGGGGGGGGGGGGGGGGGGGGGGGGGGGGGGGGGGGGGGGGGGGGGGGGGGGGGGGGGGGGGGGGGGGGGGGGGGGGGGGGGGGGGGGGGGGGGGGGGGGGGGGGGGGGGGGGGGGGGGGGGGGGGGGGGGGGGGGGGGGGGGGGGGGGGGGGGGGGGGGGGGGGGGGGGGGGGGGGGGGGGGGGGGGGGGGGGGGGGGGGGGGGGGGGGGGGGGGGGGGGGGGGGGGGGGGGGGGGGGGGGGGGGGGGGGGGGGGGGGGGGGGGGGGGGGGGGGGGGGGGGGGGGGGGGGGGGGGGGGGGGGGGGGGGGGGGGGGGGGGGGGGGGGGGGGGGGGGGGGGGGGGGGGGGGGGGGGGGGGGGGGGGGGGGGGGGGGGGGGGGGGGGGGGGGGGGGGGGGGGGGGGGGGGGGGGGGGGGGGGGGGGGGGGGGGGGGGGGGGGGGGGGGGGGGGGGGGGGGGGGGGGGGGGGGGGGGGGGGGGGGGGGGGGGGGGGGGGGGGGGGGGGGGGGGGGGGGGGGGGGGGGGGGGGGGGGGGGGGGGGGGGGGGGGGGGGGGGGGGGGGGGGGGGGGGGGGGGGGGGGGGGGGGGGGGGGGGGGGGGGGGGGGGGGGGGGGGGGGGGGGGGGGGGGGGGGGGGGGGGGGGGGGGGGGGGGGGGGGGGGGGGGGGGGGGGGGGGGGGGGGGGGGGGGGGGGGGGGGGGGGGGGGGGGGGGGGGGGGGGGGGGGGGGGGGGGGGGGGGGGGGGGGGGGGGGGGGGGGGGGGGGGGGGGGGGGGGGGGGGGGGGGGGGGGGGGGGGGGGGGGGGGGGGGGGGGGGGGGGAGGGGGGGGGGGGGGGGGGGGGGGGGGGGGGGGGGGGGGGGGGGGGGGGGGGGGGGGGGGGGGGGGGGGGGGGGGGGGGGGGGGGGGGGGGGGGGGGGGGGGGGGGGGGGGGGGGGGGGGGGGGGGGGGGGGGGGGGGGGGGGGGGGGGGGGGGGGGGGGGGGGGGGGGGGGGGGGGGGGGGGGGGGGGGGGGGGGGGGGGGGGGGGGGGGGGGGGGGGGGGGGGGGGGGGGGGGGGGGGGGGGGGGGGGGGGGGGGGGGGGGGGGGGGGGGGGGGGGGGGGGGGGGGGGGGGGGGGGGGGGGGGGGGGGGGGGGGGGGGGGGGGGGGGGGGGGGGGGGGGGGGAGGGGGGGGGGGGGGGGGGGGGGGGGGGGGGGGGGGGGGGGGGGGGGGGGGGGGGGGGGGGGGGGGGGGGGGGGGGGGGGGGGGGGGGGGGGGGGGGGGGGGGGGGGGGGGGGGGGGGGGGGGGGGGGGGGGGGGGGGGGGGGGGGGGGGGGGGGGGGGGGAGGGGGGGGGGGGGGGGGGGGGGGGTGGGGGGGGGGGGGGGGGGGGGGGGGGGGGGGGGGGGGGGGGGGGGGGGGGGGGGGGGGGGGGGGGGGGGGGGGGGGGGGGGGGGGGGGGGGGGGGGGGGGGGGGGGTGGGGGGGGGGGGGGGGGGGGGGGGGGGGGGGGGGGGGGGGGGGGGGGGGGGGGGGGGGGGGGGGGGGGGGGGGGGGGGGGGGGGGGGGGGGGGGGGGGGGGGGGGGGGGGGGGGGGGGGGGGGGGGGGGGGGGGGGGGGGGGGGGGGGGGGGGGGGGGGGGGGGGGGGGGGGGGGGGGGGGGGGGGGGGGGGGGGGGGGGGGGGGGGGGGGGGGGGGGGGGGGGGGGGGGGGGGGGGGGGGGGGGGGGGGGGGGGGGGGGGGGGGGGGGGGGGGGGGGGGGGGGGGGGGGGGTGGGGGGGGGGGGGGGGGGGGGGGGGGGGGGGGGGGGGGGGGGGGGGGGGGGGGGGGGGGGGGGGGGGGGGGGGGGGGGGGGGGGGGGGGGGGGGGGGGGGGGGGGGGGGGGGGGGGGGGGGGGGGGGGGGGGGGGGGGGGGGGGGGGGGGGGGGGGGGGGGGGGGGGGGGGGGGGGGGGGGGGGGGGGGGGGGGGGGGGGGGGGGGGGGGGGGGGGGGGGGGGGGGGGGGGGGGGGGGGGGGGGGGGGGGGGGGGGGGGGGGGGGGGGGTGGGGGGGGGGGGGGGGGGGGGGGGGGGGGGGGGGGGGGGGGGGGGGGGGGGGGGGGGGGGGGGGGGGGGGGGGGGGGGGGGGGGGGGGGGGGGGGGGGGGGGGGGGGGGGGGGGGGGGGGGGGGGGGGGGGGGGGGGGGGGGGGGGGGGGGGGGGGGGGGGTGGGGGGGGGGGGGGGGGGGGGGGGGGGGGGGGGGGGGGGGGGGGGGGGGGGGGGGGGGGGGGGGGGGGGGGGGGGGGGGGGGGGGGGGGGGGGGGGGGGGGGGGGGGGGGGGGGGGGGGGGGGGGGGGGGGGGGGGGGGGGGGGGGGGGGGGGGGGGGGGGGGGGGGGGGGGGGGGGGGGGGGGGGGGGGGGGGGGGGGGGGGGGGGGGGGGGGGGGGGGGGGGGGGGGGGGGGGGGGGGGGGGGGGGGGGGGGGGGGGGGGGGGGGGGGGGGGGGGGGGGGGGGGGGGGGGGGGGGGGGGGGGGGGGGGGGGGGGGGGGGGGGGGGGGGGGGGGGGGGGTGGGGGGGGGGGGGGGGGGGGGGGGGGGGGGGGGGGGGGGGGGGGGGGGGGGGGGGGGGGGGGGGGGGGGGTGGGGGGGGGGGGGGGGGGGGGGGGGGGGGGGGGGGGGGGGGGGGGGGGGGGGGGGGGGGGGGGGGGGGGGGGGGGGGGGGGGGGGGGGGGGGGGGGGGGGGGGGGGGGGGGGGGGGGGGGGGGGGGGGGGGGGGGGGGGGGGGGGGGGGGGGGGGGGGGGGGGGGGGGGGGGGGGGGGGGGGGGGGGGGGGGGGGGGGGGGGGGGGGGGGGGGGGGGGGGGGGGGGGGGGGGGGGGGGGGGGGGGGGGGGGGGGGGGGGGGGGGGGGGGGGGGGGGTGGGGGGGGGGGGGGGGGGGGGGGGGGGGGGGGGGGGGGGGGGGGGGGGGGGGGGGGGGGGGGGGGGGGGGGGGGGGGGGGGGGGGGGGGGGGGGGGGGGGGGGGGGGGGGGGGGGGTGGGGGGTGGGGGGGGGGGGGGGGGGGGGGGGGGGGGGGGGGGGGGGGGGGGGGGGGGGGGGGGGGGGGGGGGGGGGGGGGGGGGGGGGGGGGGGGGGGTGGGGGGGGGGGGGGGGGGGGGGGGGGGGGGGGGGGGGGGGGGGGGGGTGGGGGGGGGGGGGGGGGGGTGGGGGGGGGGGGGGGGGGGGGGGGGGGGGGGGGGGGGGGGGGGGGGGGGGGGGGGGGGGGGGGGGGGGGGGGGGGGGGGGGGGGGGGGGGGGGGGGGGGGGGGGGGGGGGGGGGGGGGGGGGGGGGGGGGGGGGGGGGGGGGGGGGGGGGGGGGGGGGGGGGGGGGGGGGGGGGGGGGGGGGGGGGGGGGGGGGGGGGGGGGGGGGGGGGGGGGGGGGGGGGGGGGGGGGGGGGGGGGGGGGGGGGGGGGGGGGGGGGGGGGGGGGGGGGGGGGGGGGGGGGGGGGGGGGGGGGGGGGGGGGGGGGGGGGGGGGGGGGGGGGGGGGGGGGGGGGGGGGGGGGGGGGGGGGGGGGGGGGGGGGGGGGGGGGGGGGGGGGGGGGGGGGGGGGGGGGGGGGGGGGGGGGGGGGGGGGGGGGGGGGGGGGGGGGGGGGGGGGGGGGGGGGGGGGGGGGGGGGGGGGGGGGGGGGGGGGGGGGGGGGGGGGGGGGGGGGGGGGGGGGGGTGGGGGGGGGGGGGGGGGGGGGGGGGGGGGGGGGGGGGGGGGGGGGGGGGGGGGGGGGGGGGGGGGGGGGGGGGGGGGGGGGGGGGGGGGGGGGGGGGGGGGGGGGGGGGAGGGGGGGGGGGGGGGGGGGGGGGGGGGGGGGGGGGGGGGGGGGGGGGGGGGGGGGGGGGGGGGGGGGGGGGGGGGGGGGGGGGGGGGGGGGGGGGGGGGGGGGGGGGGGGGGGGGGGGGGGGGGGGGGGGGGGGGGGGGGGGGGGGGGGGGGGGGGGGGGGGGGGGGGGGGGGGGGGGGGGGGGGGGGGGGGGGGGGGGGGGGGGAGGGGGGGGGGGGGGGGGGGGGGGGGGGGGGGGGGGGGGGGGGGGGGGGGGGGGGGGGGGGGGGGGGGGGGGGGGGGGGGGGGGGGTGGGGGGGGGGGGGGGGGGGGGGGGGGGGGGGGGGGGGGGGGGGGGGGGGGGGGGGGGGGGGGGGGGGGGGGGGGGGGGGGGGGGGGGGGGGGGGGGGGGGGGGGGGGGGGGGGGGGGGGGGGGGGGGGGGGGGGGGGGGGGGGGGGGGGGGGGGGGGGGGGGGGGGGGGGGGGGGGGGGGGGGGGGGGGGGGGGGGGGGGGGGGGGGGGGGGGGGGGGGGGGGGGGGGGGGGGGGGGGGGGGGGGGGGGGGGGGGGGGGGGGGGGGGGGGGGGGGGGGGGGGGGGGGGGGGGGGGGGGGGGGGGGGGGGGGGGGGGGGGGGGGGGGGGGGGGGGGGGGGGGGGGGGGGGGGGGGGGGGGGGGGGGGGGGGGGGGGGGGTGGGGGGGGGGGGGGGGGGGGGGGGGGGGGGGGGGGGGGGGGGGGGGGGGGGGGGGGGGGGGGGGGGGGGGGGGGGGGGGGGGGGGGGGGGGGGGGGGGGGGGGGGGGGGGGGGGGGGGGGGGGGGGGGGGGGGGGGGGGGGGGGGGGGGGGGGGGGGGGGGGGGGGGGGGGGGGGGGGGGGGGGGGGGGGGGGGGGGGGGGGGGGGGGGGGGGGGGGGGGGGGGGGGGGGGGGGGGGGGGGGGGGGGGGGGGGGGGGGGGGGGGGGGGGGGGGGGGGGGGGGGGGGGGGGGGGGGGGGGGGGGGGGGGGGGGGGGGGGGGGGGGGGGGGGGGGGGGGTGGGGGGGGGGGGGGGGGGGGGGGGGGGGGGGGGGGGGGGGGGGGGGGGGGGGGGGGGGGGGTGGGGGGGGGGGGGGGGGGGGGGGGGGGGAGGGGGGGGGGGGGGGGGGTGGGGGGGGGGGGGGGGGGGGGGGGGGGGGGGGGGGGGGGGGGGGGGGGGGGGGGGGGGGGGGGGGGGGGGGGGGGGGGGGGGGGGGGGGGGGGGGGGGGGGGGGGGGGGGGGGGGGGGGGGGGGGGGGGGGGGGGGGGGGGGGTGGGGGGGGGGGGGGGGGGGGGGGGGGGGGGGGGGGGGGGGGGGGGGGGGGGGGGGGGGGGGGGGGGTGGGGGGGGGGGGGGGGGGGGGGGGGGGGGGGGGGTGGGGGGGGGGGGGGGGGGGGGGGGGGGGGGGGGGGGGGGGGGGGGGGGGGGGGGGGGGGGGGGGGGGGGGGGGGGGGGGGGGGGGGGGGGGGGGGGGGGGGGGGGGGGGGGGGGGGGGGGGGGGGGGGGGGGGGGGGGGGGGGGGGGGGGGGGGGGGGGGGGGGGGGGGGGGGGGGGGGGGGGGGGGGGGGGGGGGGGGGGGGGGGGGGGGGGGGGGGGGGGGGGGGGGGGGGGGGGGGGGGGGGGGGGGGGGGGGGGGGGGGGGGGGGGGGGGGGGGGGGGGGGGGGGGGGGGGGGGGGGGGGGGGGGGGGGGGGGGGGGGGGGGGGGGGGGGGGGGGGGGGGGGGGGGGGGGGGGGGGTGGGGGGGGGGGGGGGGGGGGGGGGGGGGGGGGGGGGGGGGGGGGGGGGGGGGGGGGGGGGGGGGGGGGGGGGGGGGGGGGGGGGGGGGGGGCGGGGGGGGGGGGGGGGGGGGGGGGGGGGGGGGGGGGGGGGGGGGGGGGGGGGGGGGGGGGGGGGGGGGGGGGGGGGGGGGGGGGGGGGGGGGGGGGGGGGGGGGGGGGGGGGGGGGGGGGGGGGGGGGGGGGGGGGGGGGGGGGGGGGGGGGGGGGGGGGGGGGGGGGGGGGGGGGGGGGGGGGGGGGGGGGGGGGGGGGGGGGTGGGGGGGGGGGGGGGGGGGGGGGGGGGGGGGGGGGGGGGGGGGGGGGGGGGGGGGGGGGGGGGGGGGGGGGGGGGGGGGGGGGGGGGGGGGGGGGGGGTGGGGGGGGGGGGGGGGGGGGGGGGGGGGGGGGGGGGGGGGGGGGGGGGGGTGGGGGGGGGGGGGGGGGGGGGGGGGGGGGGGGGGGGGGGGGGGGGGGGGGGGGGGGGGGGGGGGGGGGGGGTGGGGGGGGGGGGGGGGGGGGGGGGGGGGGGGGGGGGGGGGGGGGGGGGGGGGGGGGGGGGGGGGGGGGGGGGGGGGGGGGGGGGGGGGGGGGGGGGGGGGGGGGGGGGGGGGGGGGGGGGGGGGGGGGGGGGGGGGGGGGGGGGGGGGGGGGGGGGGGGGGGGGGGGGGGGGGGGGGGGGGGGGGGGGGGGGGGAGGGGGGGGGGGGGGGGGGGGGGGGGGGGGGGGGGGGGGGGGGGGGGGGGGGGGGGGGGGGGGGGGGGGGGGGGGGGGGGGGGGGGGGGGGGGGGGGGGGGGGGGGGGGGGGGGGGGGGGGGGGGGGGGAGGGGGGGGGGGGGGGGGGGGGGGGGGGGGGGGGGGGGGGGGGGGGGGGGGGGGGGGGGGGGGGGGGGGGGGGGGGGGGGGGGGGGGGGGGGGGGGGGGGGGGGGGGGGGGGGGGGGGGGGGGGGGGGGGGGGGGGGGGGGGGGGGGGGGGGGGTGGGGGGGGGGGGGGGGGGGGGGGGGGGGGGGGGGGGGGGGGGGGGGGGGGGGGGGGGGGGGGGGGGGGGGGGGGGGGGGGGGGGGGGGGGGGGGGGGGGGGGTGGGGGGGGGGGGGGGGGGGGGGGGGGGGGGGGGGGGGGGGGGGGGGGGGGGGGGGGGGGGGGGGGGGGGGGGGGGGGGGGGGGGGGGGGGGGGGGGGGGGGGGGGGGGGGGGGGGGGGGGGGGGGGGGGGGGGGGGGGGGGGGGGGGGGGGGGGGGGGGGGGGGGGGGGGGGAGGGGGGGGGGGGGGGGGGGGGGGGGGGGGGGGGGGGGGGGGGGGGGGGGGGGGGGGGGGGGGGGGGGGGGGGGGGGGGGGGGGGGGGGGGGGGGGGGGGGGGGGGGGGGGGGGGGGGGGGGGGGGGGGGGGGGGGGGGGGGGGGGGGGGGGGGGGGGGGGGGGGGGGGGGGGGGGGGGGGGGGGGGGGGGGGGGGGGGGGGGGGGGGGGGGGGGGGGGGGGGGGGGGGGGGGGGGGGGGGGGGGGGGGGGGGGGGGGGGGGGGGGGGGGGGGGGGGGGGGGGGGGGGGGGGGGGGGGGGGGGGGGGGGGGGGGGGGGGGGGGGGGGGGGGGGGGGGGGGGGGGGGGGGGGGGGGGGGGGGGGGGGGGGGGGGGGGGGGGGGGGGGGGGGGGGGGGGGGGGGGGGGGGGGGGGGGGGGGGGGGGGGGGGGGGGGGGGGGGGGGGGGGGGGGGGGGGGGGGGGGGGGGGGGGGGGGGGGGGGGGGGGGGGGGGGGGGGGGGGGGGGGTGGGGGGGGGGGGGGGGGAGGGGGGGGGGGGGGGGGGGGGGGGGGGGGGGGGGGGGGGGGGGGGGGGGGGGGGGGGGGGGGGGGGGGGGGGGGGGGGGGGGGGGGGGGGGGGGGGGGGGGGGGGGGGGGGGGGGGGGGGGGGGGGGGGGGGGGGGGGGGGGGGGGGGGGGGGGGGGGGGGGGGGGGGGGGGGGGGGGGGGGGGGGGGGGGGGGGGGGGGGGGGGGGGGGGGGGGGTGGGGGGGGGGGGGGGGGGGGGGGGGGGGGGGGGGGGGGGGGGGGGGGGGGGGGGGGGGGGGGGGGGGGGGGGGGGGGGGGGGGGGGGGGGGGGGGGGGGGGGGGGGGGGGGGGGGGGGGGGGGGGGGGGGGGGGGGGGGGGGGGGGGGGGGGGGGGGGGGGGGGGGGGGGGGGGGGGGGGGGGGTGGGGGGGGGGGGGGGGGGGGGGGGGGGGGGGGGGGGGGGGGGGGGGGGGGGGGGGGGGGGGGGGGGGGGGGGGGGGGGGGGGGGGGGGGGGGGGGGGGGGGGGGGGGGGGGGGTGGGGGGGGGGGGGGGGGGGGGGGGGGGGGGGGGGGGGGGGGGGGGGGGGGGGGGGGGGGGGGGGGGGGGGGGGGGGGGGGGGGGGGGGGGGGGGGGGGGGGGGGGGGGGGGGGGGGGGGGGGGGGGGGGGGGGGGGGGGGGGGGGGGGGGGGGGGGGGGGGGGGGGGGGGGGGGGGGGGGGGGGGGGGGGGGGGGGGGGGGGGGGGGGGGGGGGGGGGGGGGGGGGGGGGGGGGGGGGGGGGGGGGGGGGGGGGGGGGGGGGGGGGGGGGGGGGGGGGGGGGGGGGGGGGGGGGGGGGGGGGTGGGGGGGGGGGGGGGGGGGGGGGGGGGGGGGGGGGGGGGGGGGGGGGGGGGTGGGGGGGGGGGGGGGGGGGGGGGGGGGGGGGGGGGGGGGGGGGGGGGGGGGGGGGGGGGGGGGGGTGGGGGGGGGGGGGGGGGGGGGGGGGGGGGGGGGGGGGGGGGGGGAGGGGGGGGGGGGGGGGGGGGGGGGGGGGGGGGGGGGGGGGGGGGGGGGGGGGGGGGGGGGGGGGGGGGGGGGGGGGGGGGGGGGGGGGGGGGGGGGGGGTGGGGGGGGGGGGGGGGGGGGGGGGGGGGGGGGGGGGGGGGGGGGGGGGGGGGGGGGGGGGGGGGGGGGGGGGGGGGGGGGGGGGGGGGGGGGAGGGGGGGGGGGGGGGGGGGGGGGGGGGGGGGGGGGGGGGGGGGGGGGGGGGGGGGGGGGGGGGGGGGGGGGGGGGGGGGGGGGGGGGGGGGGGGGGGGGGGGGGGGGGGGGGGGGGGGGGGGGGGGGGGGGGGGGGGGGGGGGGGGGGGGGGGGGGGGGGGGGGGGGGGGGGGGGGGGGGGGGGGGGGGGGGGGGGGGGGGGGGGGGGTGGGGGGGGGGGGGGGGGGGGGGGGGGGGGGGGGGGGGGGGGGGGGGGGGGGGGGGGGGGGGGGGGGGGGGGGGGGGGGGGGGGGAGGGGGGGGGGGGGGGGGGGGGGGGGGGGGGGGGGGGGGGGGGGGGGGGGGGGGGGGGGGGGGGGGGGGGGGGGGGGGGGGGGGGTGGGGGGGGGGGGGGGGGGGGGGGGGGGGGGGGGGGGGGGGGGGGGGGGGGGGGGGGGGGGGGGGGGGGGGGGGGGGGGGGGGGGGGGGGGGGGGGGGGGGGGGGGGGGGGGGGGGGGGGGGGGGGGGGGTGGGGGGGGGGGGGGGGGGGGGGGGGGGGGGGGGGGGGGGGGGGGGGGGGGGGGGGGGGGGGGGGGGGGGGGGGGGGGGGGGGGGGGGGGGGGGGGGGGGGGGGGGGGGGGGGGGGGGGGGGGGGGGGGGGGGGGGGGGGGGGGGGGGGGGGGGGGGGGGGGGGGGGGGGGGGGGGGGGGGGGGGGGGGGGGGGGGGGGGGGGGGGGGGGGGGGGGGGGGGGGGGGGGGGGGGGGGGGGGGGGGGGGGGGGGGGGGGGGGGGGGGGGGGGGGGGGGGGGTGGGGGGGGGGGGGGGGGGGGGGGGGGGGGGGGGGGGGGGGGGGGGGGGGGGGGGGGGGGGGGGGGGGGGGGGGGGGGGGGGGGGGGGGGGGGGGGTGGGGGGGGGGGGGGGGGGGGGGGGGGGGGGGGGGGGGGGGGGGGGGGGGGGGGGGGGGGGGGGGGGGGGGGGGGGGGGGGGGGGGGGGGGGGGGGGGGGGGGGGGGGGGGGGGGGGGGGGGGGGGGGGGGGGGGGGGGGGGGGGGGGGGGGGGGGGGGGGGGGGGGGGGGGGGGGGGGGGGGGGGGGGGGGGGGGGGGGGGGGGGGGGGGGGGTGGGGGGGGGGGGGGGGGGGGGGGTGGGGGGGGGGGGGGGGGGGGGGGGGGGGGGGGGGGGGGGGGGGGGGGGGGGGGGGGGGGGGGGGGGGGGGGGGCGGGGGGGGGGGGGGGGGGGGGGGGGGGGGGGGGGGGGGGGGGTGGGGGGGGGGGGGGGGGGGGGGGGGGGGGGGGGGGGGGGGGGGGGGGGGGGGGGGGGGGGGGGGGGGGGGGGGGGGGGGGGGGGGGGGGGGGGGGGGGGGGGGGGGGGGGGGGGGGGGGGGGGGGGGGGGGGGGGGGGGGGGGGGGGGGGGGGGGGGGGGGGGGGGGGGGGGGGGGGGGGGGGGGGGGGGGGAGGGGGGGGGGGGGGGGGGGGGGGGGGGGGGGGGGGGGGGGGGGGGGGGGGGGGGGGGGGGGGGGGGGGGGGGGGGGGGGGGGGGGGGGGGGGGGGGGGGGGGGGGGGGGGGGGGGGGGGGGGGGGGGGGGGGGGGGGGGGGGGGGGGGGGGGGGGGGGGGGGGGGGGGGGGGGGGGGGGGGGGGGGGGGGGGGGGGGGGGGGGGGGGGGGGGGGGGGGGGGGGGGGGGGGGGGGGGGGGGGTGGGGGGGGGGGGGGGGGGGGGGGGGGGGGGGGGGGGGGGGGGGGGGGGGGGGGGGGGGGGGGGGGGTGGGGGGGGGGGGGGGGGGGGGGGGGGGGGGGGTGGGGGGGGGGGGGGGGGGGGGGGGGGGGGGGGGGGGGGGGGGGGGGGGGGGGGGGGGGGGGGGGGGGGGGGGGGGGGGGGGGGGGGGGGGGGGGGGGGGGGGGGGGGGGGGGGGGGGGGGGGGGGGGGGGGGGGGGGGGGGGGGGGGGGGGGGGGGGGGGGTGGGGGGGGGGGGGGGGGGGGGGGGGGGGGGGGGGGGGGGGGGGGGGGGGGGGGGGGGGGGGGGGGGGGGGGGGGGGGGGGGGGGGGGGGGGGGGGGGGGGGGGGGGGGGGGGGGGGGGGGGGGGGGGGGGGGGGGGGGGGGGGGGGGGGGGGGGGGGGGGGGGGGGGGGGGGGGGGGGGGGGGGGGGGGGGGGGGGGGGGGGGGGGGAGGGGGGGGGGGGGGGGGGGGTGGGGGGGGGGGGGGGGGGGGGGGGGGGGGGGGGGGGGGGGGGGGGGGGGGGGGGGGGGGGGGGGGGGGGGGTGGGGGGGGGGGGGGGGGGGGGGGGGGGGGGGGGGGGGGGGGGGGGGGGGGGTGGGGGGGGGGGGGGGGGGGGGGGGGGGGGGGGGGGGGGGGGGGGGGGGGGGGGGGGGGGGGGGGGGGGGGGGGGGGGGGGGGGGGGGGGGGGGGGGGGGGGGGGGGGGGGGGGGGGGGGGGGGGGGGGGGGGGGGGGCGGGGGGGGGGGGGGGGGGGGGGGGGGGGGGGGGGGGGGGGGGGGGGGGGGGGGGGGGGGGGG